>JAHFZB010000082.1:0-54875 GCA_036884735.1 Huso huso
ACCCTGCACGTCACCAGAACGTCTTGAGCACTGAACCCTGCACTTCATCAGCACTGGTCCCGCTCGTCATCAGCAGACCCTTCACATCCCGAGACTGAACCCTCACATCACGCACTGACCCTGCACGCCACCAGCACTGGACCCTGCACGTCACCAGCACTGTATCAACTGGACCCACTGCACCGAACATCACCAGCACTGACCCTGCACGTCACCAGCACGTCACCCTGACCCTGCACGTCACCAGCACTGAATCCTGCACGCCTCGAGCACTGGACCCTGCACGCCACCAGCACTGGACCCTGCATGACAGCACACCCTGCATGTCACGAGCACTGGACCCTGCACGTCACCAGCACTGGACCCTGCACGACACCAGCACGTCATCAGCACTGGACACCGCACGCCCCGACACTGACCTTCCACGTCATGAGCACTGGACCCTGCACGCCACCATCACTGGACCCCACACTTCAGCAGCACTGGACCCGCCACGCACTGGACCCAGCACAATGACCAGCACGAACCCTGCACATCACCAGCACTGCACCCTGCACGTCCTTTGAGCACTGGATCCTGCACATCTCGAGAACTGAACCCTGCACGCCACCAGCACTGGACCCTGTACGTCACGAGCACTGGACCCTGCATGTAATCAGCACTGGACCCTAAACGTCACCAGCACGTCTCTAGCACTGGACCCTGCATTTCATCAGCACTGGACACTGCACGCCTTGAGCACTGGACCCTGCACGTCACGCCTTGAGCACTGGACCCTGCACGCCACTGGTCCCTGCTGTCATCAGCACTGCACCCTTGACATCCAGCACCGGACCCTGCACATCACGGAGCCCTGGACCCTGCAGCACTGGACCCTGCACGTCTCTAGCACTGGACCCTGCAGGTCACGAGCAATGGACCCTGCATCACCTCGAGCATTGGACCCCTGCACGCCTCGAACACTGACCCTGCACGCCACCAGCACTGAACCCTGCACGTCACCAGCACTGGACCCTACACGCCACCAGCACTGGACCCTGCACGCCACCAGCACTGACCCTGAACGTCTCAGCACTGGACCCTGCACGCCACCAGCACTGCACCCTGCGTCACCAGCACCAGACCCTGCATGTCACCAGCACTGGAACCCTGCAGACCCTGCAAGCACTGGACCCTGCACGCCACTAGCACTGGACCCTGCACATCACCCACTGACCCCTGCACGCCTCGAGCACTGGACCCTGCACGTCTCCAGCATTGGACCCGGGCCCTGGACCCTGCATCACCAGAACTTTTCCCTGCACATCACTGCACTCATCAGACCCCAGCACGCCACCAGCACTGACCCCTGCACGTCATCAGCACTGGACCCTGCACGCCCTCCAGCCCTGGGACCCTGAAGGTCACCAGCACGTCACCCTGAAGGAACCTGCACGTCTCGAGCACTGGACCCTGAAGGTCAGCTTCACTGGACCCTGCACGCCGAGCACTGACCCTGCACATCACCAGCACGCCACGAGCACTGGACCCTGCACGTCACCAGACTGGACCCTGCAAGTCAGCCAGCACTGGACCCTGTTTGTCACCAGCACTTTACCCAGCAATTGACAAGCACGGACCCACCACATCGGACCCATCACCCTGCACGTCTAAGCACTTGACCCTGCACGCCATCGGCACTGGACCCTGCACGTCACCAGCACTGGACCATGAAGACACCGCCACCAGCACTGACCCCTGCACATCACCAGCAAGACTCTACAGCTGACCCAGCACGCCACGAGCACTGGACCCTTCACCCATCACTGGACCCTGCACGCCATCAGCACTGACCCTGCACGCCTTGAGCCCTGGACCCTGAAGGTCACCAGCACGCCATCAGCACTGACCCCTGCACGCCAATCAGCACTGACCCTGCACGCCACCAGCACTGGACCCTGCACGCCCCCAGCACCGGACCCCTGCACATCACGAACACTGGACCCTGCACGCCACCAGCACTCCACCCTGCAAGCCACCAGCACTGGACCCTGCAGGTCACCAGCAATGGACCCTGCACATCACCCACTGACCCTGCAAGTCTCGAGCACTGACCCTGCACGCCACCAGAACGCTTTGAGCACTGAACCTGCACTTCATCAGCACTGGTCCCTACTGTCATCAGCACTGACCCTTCACATCCCAGGACTGGACCCTGCACGTCACCAGCACTGGACCCTGCACGTCACGAGCACTGGACCCTGCACGTCACCAGCACTGAATCCTGCACCCTCACCAGCACTGGACCCTGAACATCACCAGCACCAGACCCAGCACGCCGACAGCACTGGACCCTGCATGTCACGAGCACTGGGCCCTGCACGTCACCAGCACTGGGATCCTGCACGCCGAGCACTGGACCCTGCACGTCACCAGCACTGACCCTGCACGCCGACAGCACTGGACCCTGCATGTCACCAGCACTGACCCCTGCACGTCACCAGCACTGACCCTGCACGACACCAGCACGCCATCAGCACCCGACACTGCACGCCTTCAGCACTGGACCTTCCTGACGTCACGAGCACTGGACAGTGCACGCGCCACGATCATTGACCCCTGCACGCCAGCAGCACTGGACCCTGCACGCCACCAGCACTGGACCCAGCACAATACCAGCACTGAACCCTGCACATCACCAGCACTGCACCTTGCACGCCTTCGAGCACTGGATCCTGCACATCTCGAGAACTGGACACTGCACGCCATCAGCACTGGTCCCTGCACGCCACCAGCACTGGACCCTGAAGATCACCAGCACGCCTCGAGCACTAAACCCTGCACCGCCCTGAGTAATTGGACACTGCACGTCATCAGCACTGGTCCCCGCACGTCACCAGCCCTGACCCCTGAAGGTCACCAGCACGCCATCAGGACTGACCCTGCACGCCTCGAGCACTGTAACCTGAAGGTCAGCAGCACTGACCCTGCACGTCACCAGCACTGCACCCTGCACCCACCAGCACATCATCAGCACTGGACCCTGCACGCCACCAGGACTGGACCCTGAAAGTCACCAGCACTTCATCAGAAAATGACACTGCACGCCCAGCACCACTGGACCCTTCACGCCACAAGCACTTGTCCTGCACGCCTCGAGTACTGGACCTTGCACGCCAGGACCACTGGACCATGCACGCCACAAGCACTGGTCCCTGCACATCATCAGCACTGGACCCTGCACGCCACGAGCACTGGACCCTGAAGGTCACCAGCACTGGTCCTTCGAAGACGGACCGCACGTCTTGAGCACTGACCCCTGCACTTCATCAGCACTGCACCCTGCACATCACCAGCACAGGACCCTGAAGGTAACCAGCACGCCTCGAGCACGAGACTCTGCACGCCTTCAGCACTGGACCCTGCACGCCACCAGCACTGACCTTGCACGCCACGAGCACTGGAGCCTGTACATCACCAGCACGCCCCGGAGCACTGGACCCTGCATGCACGAATCAGCACTGGACCCCGCACTTCATCAGCACTGAACCCTGCACATCACAAGCACTGGACCCTGAAGGGGAACCAGCACGCCTTCAAGGCACTGGACCCTGCATCGCCTCGAGCACTGACCCTGCACGCCCCAAGCACTGGATTATGCACATCACCAGCACGTCCACGAGCACTGGACCCTGCACGTCACGAGCACTGACCATGCACGCCGCCAGCACTGGACCCTGCACGCCACGGCACACTGACCCTGCACGCCACAAGCACTGACCCAGCACATCGGCAGCAGCAATCTACCCTGCACGCCCTCGAGCACTGGACCTGCACGCCATCAGCACTGACCTTGCACGCCACGCAGCACTGGACCATGAAGGTCACCAGCACTGGACCCTGCACATCACCAGCAAGTCTCTGACAGGTGACCCAGCACGCCACGAGCACTGGACCCTGCACGTCACAAGCACTGGACCCTGCACGTCATCAGCACTGGACCCTGCACGTCACCAGCCCTGGACCCCGAAGGTGTCACCAGCACGTCATCACGGACTGACCCTGCACGCCTCTCAGCACTGAACCCTGCACGCCACGAGCACTGGATTATGCACATCACCAGCACTGGATCCTGAGCACTGACCAGCACGTCACTGCACTTGACCCCTGCATGTCGCCAGCACTGGACCCTGCACGCATCAGCACTGGACCCTGCACGCCACAAGCACTGGACCCTGCACATCGGCAGCAATCTACCCTGCACGCCTCGAGCACTTGACCCTGCACGCCATCAGCACTGACCCTGCACGCCACCAGCACTGACCATGAAGGTCACCAGCACTGACCCTGCACATCACCAGCAAGTCTCGACAGCTGGACCCAGCATCAGCAGCACTGGACCCTGCATGTCACCAGCACTGGACCCTGCACGTCATCAGCACTGGACCCTGCACGCCACCAGCCCTGGACCCTGAAGGTCACCAGCACGCCATCAGGGACTGGACCCTGCACCTCCTCGAGCACTGAACCCTGCACGCCACCAGCACTGGACCCTGCACGCCGGGTAGCACTGGACCCTGCACATCACGAACACTGACCATGCACGCCACCAGCACTCCACCCTGCACGCCTAGCACTGGACCCTGCAGGTCACGAGCAATGGACCCTGCACATCACCTGCACTGACCCCTGCAAGTCTCGAGCACTTACCCTTGCACGCCACCAGAACGTCCTTTGAGCACTGAACCCTGCACTTCATCAGCACTGGTCCCTGCTCGTCATCAGCACTGGACCCTTCACATCCCCAGCACTGGACCCTGCACGCCACGAGCACTGGACCCTGCACGTCCACGAGCACTGGACCCTGCACGACCAGCACTGTATCGTGCACGTCACCAGCACTGGACCATGAACATCACCAGCACTGGACCCGGCACGTCGACAGCACTGGACCCTGCATGTCACGAGCACTGGACCCTGCACGTCACCAGCACTGAATCCTGCACGCCTCGAGCACTGACCCTGCACGCCACCAGCACTGACCCGCACGCTCGACAGCACTGGACCCTGCATGTCACGCCCAGCACTGGACCCTGCACGTCACCAGCACTGACCCTGCACGTCACCAGCACGCCATCAGCACTGGACACCTGCACGCCCCAAGCACTGGACCTTCCACGTCAGCACTGGACAGTGCACGTCACGATCACTGGACCCTGCACTTCAGCAGCACTGACCCCTGCACGCCACCAGCACTGGACCCAGCACAATACCAGCACTGAACCCCTGCACATCACCAGCACTGACCCTGCACGCCAACAGCACTGGATCCTGCACATCATCCGAGCACTGGACCCTGCACGCCACCAGCACTGGACCCTGCAAGTCACGAGCACTGGACCCTGCATGTCAACAGCACTGGACCCTGCACGTCACCAGCACGGACTAGCACTGACCCTGCACCATCAGCACTAAACACTGCACGCCTTTGAGCACTGGACCCTGCACGCCGCCAGAACGCCTTGAGCACTGGACCCTGCACTTCATCAGCACTGGTCCCTGCATGTCATCAGCACTGGACCCTTGACATCCCCTCAGCACCGGGACCCTGCACATCACGAGCACTGGACCCCTGCACGTCAGCAGCACTGGACCCCTGCACGCCACCAGCACTGGACCCTGCAGGTCACGAGCGACCCTGCACATCACCTGCATTGGACCCCTGCAAGTCTCGAACACTGGACCCCTGCAAGTCACCAGCACTGAACCCTGCACGCCACCAGCACTGGACCCTACACGTCACCAGCACTGACCCTGCACGCCACCAGCACGGAGCCTGCACGCCCGAGCACTGACCCTGCACGCCACCAGCACTGGACCCTGCACCTCACCAGCACCAGACCCCTGCACGTCACCAGCACTGACCCTGCACGCCAGTCACCAGCACTGGACCCTGCACGTCACCAGCACTGGAACCTGCACGTCACCAGCACTGGACCCTGCACGTCACCAGCACTGAACCTGCACGCCACTCAGCACTGACCCCTGCACATCACCAGCACTGACCCTGCACGCCACGAGCACTGGACCCTGCAGGTCACCAGCATTGGACCCTGCACCTCTCGAGCACTGGACCCTGCACGTCACCAGAACGTCTTGAGCCTGCACACTGCACTTCATCAGCACTGACCCTGCACGCCACGAAGCACTGGACCCCTGCACGCCAGCAGCACTCTACCCCGTGCACGCCGGCGTGCAACTGGACCCTGCACGTCACGAGCACTGGACCTGAAGGGAACCAGCACGCCTCAGCACTGGACCCTGCACGTCACGAGCACTGGACCCTGCACGTCACGAGCACTGGATTATAATGCATCACCAGCACGTCACGAAGCACTGGACCCCTGCACGTCCAGCACTTAATCCCTGCACGTCGCCAGCACTGGACCCTGCATGCCACGAGCACTGGACCCTGCACGTCACAAGCACTGGACCCTGCACGCCGGCAGCAACTGACCCTGCATGTCTCGAGCACTGGACCCTGCACATCAGCACTGGACCCAGCACGCCACCAGCACTGACCCTGCATGTCACCAGCACTGGACCCTGCACATCACCAGCAAAGACCCCGACAGCTGGACCCAGCACGCCACGAGCCTGGACCCAGCATCCAGCAGCACTGGACCCTGCACGCCATCAGCACTGACCCCGCACGCCACCAGCACTGGACCCTGCAGGTCACCAGCACGCCATCAGCACTGGACCCTGCACGTCACGAGCACTGAACCCCGCAACGCCCTTCGCACTGACCCAGCACGCACCAGCACTGGACCCCTGCACATCACGGAAGCACTCTGACCCTGCACGTCGCCAGCACTGGACCCTGCACGTCACCAGCACTGGACCCCTGCACGCCACCAGCACTGACCCTGCACATCGGCAGCACCCATGGGCACTTTGACCCTGCATGCCATCAGCACTGGACCCTGCACGTCACGGAGCACTGGACCCTGCAGGTCACCAGCACTGGACCCTGCACATCACCAGCACTGTTCACAGCTGACCCAGCACGCCACAGCACTGGACCCTGCACGCCACCAGCACTGGACCCCTGCATGTCATCAGCACTGGACCCTGCACGCCACAGCACTTTACCTCTGAAGGTGACCAGCACGTCATCAGGACTGGACCCTGCACTCCTTGAGCACTGAACCCTGCACGCCACCAGCACTGGACCCTGCACGTCGGCAGCACTCTACCCTGCACATCACGAACACTGGACCATGCACGTCGACAGCACTCCACCCTGCACGTCTCTAGCACTGGACCTTGCAGGTCACGAGCAATGGACCCTGCACATCACCTGCACTGGACCCTGCAAGTCTCGAGCACTGGACCCTGCACGTCACCAGAACGTCTTGAGCACTGAACCCTGCACTTCATCAGCACTGGTCCCTGCTCGTCATCAGCACTGGACCCTTCACATCCCGAGGACTGGACCCTGCACGTCACGAGCACTGGACCCTGCACGCCACAGCACTGGACCCTGCACGTCACCAGCACTGTATCCTGCACGTCACCAGCACTGGACCCTGAACATCACCAGCACTGGACCCTGCACGCCTTGGAGCACTGGACCCTGAATGTCACCAGCACACTGGACCCTGCACGCCACCAGCACTGAATCCTGCACGCCCTCGAGCACTGGACCCTGCACGCCACCAGCACTGACCCTGCACGCCGACAGCACTGACCCAGCATGTCAATCAGCACTGGACCCTGCACGCCACCAGCACTGACCCCGCACGCACCAGCACGCCATCAGCACTGGACCCTGCACGCCACGAGCACTGGACCCTGCACGCCGGCAGCACTGTCCCTGCACGCCACGAGCACTGGACCCTGCACGTCAGCAGCACTGGACCCTGCACGTCACCAGCACAGGACCCTGCACAATACCAGCACTGAACCCCTGCACATCACCAGCACTGCACCCTGCACGCCGGGAGCACTGGATCCTGCACATCAGCACGCTCGAGAACTGGACCCTGCATCGCCACCAGCACTGGACCCTGCACGCCACCAGCACTGGACCCTGCACGTCACCAGCACTGAACTCCTGCACGTCACTAGCACTGGACCCTGCATCGCCACCACCAGCACTGGACCCCTGAAGGTCACCAGCACGGAGCCCTGCACGTCTCGAAAGCACTGGACCCTGCACGTCACCAGCACTGGACCCTGCACGCCACCAGCACCAGACCCTGCACGCCACCAGCACTGACCCTGCACGTCACCAGCACTGGACCCCGCACGCCACCAGCACTGCAACCTGCACGCCTTCAGCACTGACCCTGCACGTCACCAGCACTGACCCTGCACGCCACCAGCACTGACCCTGCACATCACCAGCACTGGACGCCTTGAGCACTGGACCCTGCAGGTCACCAGCATTGGACCCTGCACGCCACGGTGCACTGGACCCTGCACGCACGCCGTCTTGAGCACTGGACCCTGCACGCATCAGCACTGACCCTGCACGTCACCAGCACTGGACCCTGCATCGCCGGCAGCACTGACCCTGCACGCCCCCTCGCGAACTGACCCTGCACGCCACCAGCACTGGACCCCTGCACGCCACCAGCACTGACCCTGAACATCACCAGACTCAGCAGCCGACAGTACTGGACCCCTGCAGGTCACGAACACTGACCCTGCACATCACCAGCACTGGAACCTGCACGCCACCAGCACTGGACCCTGCACGCCCGAGCACACTGGACCCTGCACGCCACCAGCACTGACCCTGCATCGCCACCAGCCCTGGACCCTGAAGGTCACCAGCATGTCATCAGGGATTGGACCCTGCACGCCTCCAGCACTGACCCTGAAGGTCAGCAGCACTGACCCCTGCACGCCATGAGCACTGGACCCTGCACATCATCAGCACTGACCCTGCACGCCACCAGCAAGTCTCGACCTGACCCAGCACGCCACGAGCACTTGGACCCCTGCACGCCTTCAGCACTGACCCAGCACGCCATCAGCACTGACCATGCACGCCACCACCACTCGACCCGCACATCATCAGCACTGGACCCTGCACGCCACAAAGCACTTTCCCTGAAGCACACATCACGAAGCACCTGACCCTGCACGCCACCAGCACTGGACCCCTGCACGCCACCAGCACTGGACCCTGCACAATACCAGCACTGGACCCTGCACATCACCAGCACTGGACCCTGCACGCCCCGAGCACTGGATCCTGCACGCCTCCAGCACTGGACCCTGCACGCCACCAGCACTGGACCCTGTAATGCCACGAGCACTGGACCCTGCATGTAATCAGCACTGACCCCGACACGACCCAGCACATCTCGAGCACTGGACCCTGCATTTCATCAGCACTGAACGCTGCACATCTTGAGCACTGGACCCTGCACGCCACCAGAACGCCTTTCAGCACTGGACCCTGCACTTCATCAGCACTGGTCCCTGCACGTCATCAGCACTGGACCCTGACATCCCGAGAACCGACCCCTGCACATCACGAACACTGGACCCTGCACGCCACAGCACTCCACCCCTGCACGTCCACTAGCACTGGACCCTGCAGCCACGAGCAATGGAACCTGCACATCACCTGCACTAGACCCTGCAAGTCTCAAACACTGACCCTGCACGCCACCAGCACTGGACCCTGCACGCCATCAGCACTGACCCTGCACGCCACCAGCACTGGACCATGCACGCCACCAGCACTGACCATGCACATCACCAGCACTGACCCTGCACTTCACCAGCACTGACCCTGCACGCCACCAGCACTGGACCCTGCACGCCACCAGCACTGGACCCTGCACGCCACCAGCACTGACCCTGCACGCCACCAGCACTGGACCCTGCACGTCACCAGCACTGTACCCTGCACGCCACCAGCACTGTACCCTGCACTGGACCCTGCACGTCACGAGCACTGGACCCTGCACGTCACCAGCACTGGACCCTCACGCCTCGCTGGGCCCTGCACGTCACAAGCACTTTTCCCTGCACATCACGAGCACTAGACCCTGCACGTCCACCAGCACTGGACACTGCACGTCAACAGCACTGGTCCCTGAACATCAGCACGCCTTGAGCACTGGACCCTGCACGCCACCAGCACTGGAACCCGCACGCCACCAGCACTAAACCTGCACGGCTCCCGAGTACTGGACCCTGCACATCACCAGCACTGGTCCCCTGCACGCCACCAGCCCTGGACCCTGAAGGTCACCAGCACGCCATCAGGACTGGACCCTGCACGCCCCGAGCACTGGACCCTGAAGGTCAGCAGCACTGACCCTGCACGCCACCAGCACTGGACCCTGCACGACACCAGCACGTCATCAGCACTGACACTGCACGCCACGAGCACTGGACCCTGCACGCCAGCAGCACTGGACCCTGCACGCCACCAGCACTGGACCCTGCACATCACCAGCACTGCACCCTGCACGCCACGAGCACTGGATCCTGCACGCCAACAGAACTGGACCCTGCATGTCAGCAGCACTGGACCCTGTAACCTGCACACCAGCACTGACCCTGCATATAACCAGCACTGGACCCTGCACGCCACCAGCACGCCTCTAGCACTGACCCTGCACCATCAGCACTGACACTGCACGTCTTGAGCACTAGACCCTGCACGTCGCCAGAACGTCTTGAGCACTGGACCCTGCATGTCATCAGCACTGGACCCCTTGACATCCCCAGCACCGGACCCTGCACATCACGAGCCCCTGGACCCTGCACGCCGACAGCACTGGACCCTGCACGCCTCAGCACTGGACCCTGCAGGTCACGAGCAATGGACCCTGCACATCACCTGCATTGGACCCTGCAAGTCTCTAACACTGGACCCTGCACGCCACCAGCACTGAACCCCTGCACGCCACCAGCACTGGACCCTGCACGCCACCAGCACTGGACCCTGCACGTCACCAGCACGTCTCGAGCACCCATGCACGCCACCAGCACCAGTCCCTGCACGTCACCAGCACTGGACCCTGCACATCACCAGCACTGGACCCTGCACATCTCGAGCACTGGACCCTGCACGTCACCAGCACTGGACCCTGCATGTCACCAGCACTGTACCCTGCACATCACCAGCACTGGACCCCTGCACGCCACGAGCACTGGACCCTGCACGTCACCAGAACTGGACCCTGCACGCCACGAGCACTGGACCCTGCACGCCACCAGCACTGGACCCCTGCACGCCGACAGCACTGTACCCTGCACATCACCTGCACTGGACCCTGCACGCCATGAGCACTGGACCCTGCACGTCACCAGAACTGGACCCCTGCACGCCACCAGCACTGGACCCTGCATGTCACCAGCACTGGACCCTGCACGCCGACAGCACTGGACCCTGCATGTCTCGAGCACTGGACCCTGCAGGTCACCAGCATTGGACCCTGCACCTCTCGAGCACTGGACCCTGCACGCCACCAGAACGTCTTGAGCACTGGACCCTGCACTTCATCAGCACTGACCCTGCACATCACGAGCACTGGACCCTGCACGCCAGCAGCACTCTACCCCTGCACGCCCCGAGAACTGGACCCCTGCACGCCACGAGCACTGACCCTGAACGCCAAGAGCACTGACCCCTGAACATCACCAGCACTGCGCAGTGCACGCCGACAGTACTGACCCTGCAGGTCACGAACACTGACCCTGCACATCACCTGCACTGGACCCTGCACGCCGGGCAGCACTCTACCCTGCACGCCCTCGAGCACTGACCCTGGACGTCACGAGCACTGGACCCTGCACGTCACCAGCACTGAATCCTGCACGTCACCAGCACTGACCCTGAACATAACCAGCACTGCACAGTGCACATCGACAGCACTGGACCCTGGACGCCCGAGCACTGGACCCTGCACGTCACCAGCACTGGACCCTGCACGCCACCAGCACTGGACCCTGCACGCCATCAGCACTGGACACTGCACGTCATCAGCACTGGACCCTGCACGCCACCAGCACGCCCGAGCATTGGACCCTGCACGCCATCAGCACTGAACCCAGCACGCCAACAGCACTCCACCCTGCACGCCATCAGCACTGGACCCTGCACGCCACCAGCACGCCTCGCAACTGGACCATGCACGCCACGGAGCACTGGACCCGCACGCCACCAGCACTGGACCCTGCACGCCTGAGCACTGACCTTGCACGCCACTATCACTGACCCTGCACTTCATCAGCACTGGTCCCTACACGTCACCAGCACGTCTCGAGCACTGACCCCTGCACCATCAGCACTGGACACTGCACGCCTTGAGCACTGGACCCTGCATGTCGCCAGAACGCCTTGAGCACTGGACCCTGCACTTCATCAGCACTGGTCCCTGCATGTCATCAGCACTGGACCCTGACATCCCGGAGCACCGACCCTGCACATCACGAGCACTGACCGCACTTCACCAGAACTGGACCCTGCACGCCACTACCACTGTACCCTGCACTTCATCAGCACTGGTCCTGCACGCCGACAGCACTCTACACTGCATGTCTCGAGCACTGGACCCTGCAGGTCACCAGCATTGGACCCTGCAACCTCGAGCACTGGACCCTGCACATCACCAGAACGTCTTGAGCACTGACCCTGCACTTCATCAGCACTGGTCCCTGCTGGTTATCAGCACTGGATCCTTCACATCCCGAGCACTGACCCTGCACATCACGAGCACTGGACCCTGCACGCCAGCAGCACTCTACCCTGCACGCCTAGAGAACTGGACCCTGCACGCCACGAGCACTGGACCCTGCACGCCACCAGCACTGGACCTTGAACATCACCAGCACTGCGAAGCGCACGCCGACAGTACTGGACCCCTGCAGGTCACGAACACTGGACCCTGCACTGGACCCTGAACGCCGGCAGCACTGGACCCCGCATGCATGTCTCGAGCACTGGACCCTGGACGCCACGAGCACTGGACCCTGCACGCCACCAGCACTGAATCCCTGCACGCCACCAGCACTGACCCTGAACATCACCAGCACTGCACAGTACACGCCGACAGTACTGGACCCCGCACGCCCGAGCACTGGACCCCTGCACGTCGCCACCAGCACTGGACCCTGCAAGTCACCAGCACGCCTTGAGCACTGACCCTGCACGCCACCAGCACTGGACCCTGCACGCCATCAGCACTGGACCCGCACGCCGACAGCACTGACCCCACTGCACATCGCCTGCACTGGACCCTGCACGTCCACCAGCCTGGACAGCACTGGACCCTGCACGCCACGAGCACTGGACCCTGCACATCACCAGCACTGACCCCTGCACGTCATCAGCACTGAACCCAGCACGTCAACAGCACTGGACCCTGTACGTCATCAGCACCAGACCCTGCACGCCACCAGCACGACCCGAAAACTGGACCCTGCACGCCACTTAGCACTGGACCCTGCACGCCACCAGCACTGGACCCTGCACGCGCATCTCTTGAGCACTGGACCCCCGCACGCCACGATCATTGGACCCTGCACTTCAGCAGCACTGTACCCCTGCACGCCACCAGCACTGACCCTGTACAAATACCAGCACTGGACCCTGCACATCACCAGCACTGGACCCTGCACGCCACCAGCACTGGATCCTGCACGCCTCGAGAACTGGACCCTGCACGCCACCAGCACTGGACCCTGCACGTCACCAGCACTGGACCCTGCATGTAATCAGCACTGGACCCTACACGTCACCAGCATGTGTCGAGCACTGGACCCTGCATTTCATCAGCACTGACACTGCACGCCTTGAGCACTGGTCCCTGCACGCCACCAGAACGTCTTGAGCACTGGACCCCTGCACTTCATCAGCACTGGTCCCTGCACGTCATCAGCACTGGACCCTGACATCCCCAGCACCGGACCCTGCACATCACGAACACTGGACCCTGCACGCCGACAGCACTCCACCCTGCAAGTCTCTAGCACTGGACCCTGCAGGTCACGAGCACTGGACCCTGCACATCACCTGCACTGACCCTGCAAGTCTCGAACACTGGACCCTGCACGTCACCAGCACTGGACCCTGCACGTCACCAGCACTGACCCTGCACGCCATCAGCACTGGACCCTGCACGCCACCGAGCACTGGACCCTGCACGCCACCAGCACTGGACCCTGCACGCCACCAGCACTGGACCCTGCAAGTCACCAGCACTGACCCTCCGCGCCACCAGCACTGCACCCTGCACGCCACCAGCACTGGACCCTGCACGCCCGAGCACTGGACCCTGCACGCCACCAGCACTGGACCCTGCACATCACCAGCACTGTACCCTGCACATCACCTGCACTGGACCCTGCACGCACTGCACCCTGCACGCCACCAGCACTGGACCCTGCACATCTCGAGCACTGGACCCTGCACGCCTTTGAGAACTGTACACTGCACGTCACCAGCACTGGACCCCCGCACGCCACGCCACTGGACCCTGTATGTCAAGAGCACTGGACCCTGCACGTAATCAGCACTGGACCCTGCACGTCATGAGCACTGGACCCTGCACGTCACCAGCACGTCTCGACCCTGACCCAGCACGTCACGAGCACTTGACCCTGCACGTCACAAGCACTGGACCCTGCACGTCACCAGCACGTCTTGAGCACTGGACCCTGCACGTCATGTGCACTGGAACCTGCACGTCACCAGTACTGGACCCTGCCTGTCACCAGCACTCGACCCTGCACGTCATCAGCACTGGACCCTGCACGCCACCAGCCCTAGACCCTGAAGGTCACCAGCACGTCATCAGGACTGACCCCTGCACGCCTCAAGCACTGGACCCTGAAGGTCAGCAGCACTGGGCCCTGCACATCACCAGCACTGGACTCTGCACGTCACTAGCACGTCATCAGCACATGACACTGCACGTCACGACCACTGACCCCTGCACGCCTTGCACTGGGCCCTGCACGCCACAAGCACTTTTCCCTGCACATCACGATCACTAGACCCTGCACGTCACCAGCACTGACGCTGTACGCCAACAGCACTGGTCCCTGAACATCAGCACGCCTTGAGCACTGGACCCTGCACGTCATGTGCACTGAACCCTGCACGCCACCAGCACTGGAGCCTGCCTGTCAACAGCACTGGACCCTGCACGCCACCAGCACTGGACCCTGAAGATCACCAGCACGCCTCGAGCACTAAACCCTGCACGCCCGAGTACTGGACCCTGCACGTCATCAGCACTGGTCCCTGCACGCCACCAGCCCTGGACCCTGAAGGTCACCAGCACGTCATCAGGACTGGACCCTGCACGCCCCGAGCACTGGACCCTGAAAGTCAGCAGCACTGACCCTGCACGCCACCAGCACTGGACCCCTGCACGACACCAGCACATCATCAGCACTGGACCCTGCACGCCACCAGGACTGACCCTGAAAGTCACCAGCACTTCATCAGCAAATGACACTGCACGCACCCACCACTGGACCCTTCACGCCACAAGCACTTGTCTCTGCACGCCTCGAGCACTGGACCTTGCACGCCAGGACCACTGGACCATGCACGTCACAAGCACCCCTGGTCCCTGCACATTGGTCCCTGCACATCAGCACTGACCCTGCACGTCACGAGCACTGGACCCTGAAGGTCACCAGCACGCCCGAGCACCCTGCACGCCTCGAGCACTGGACCCCGCACTTCATCAGCACTGGACCCCTGCACATCACCAGCACAGGACCCTGAAGGTAACCAGCATGTCTCGAGCACGAGACCCTGCACGTCTTCAGCACTGGACCCGCACGCCACCAGCACTGGACCCTGCAAGTCACCAGCACTGGACCCTGCCCGCCACCAGCACTGCACCCTGCACGTCACCAGCACTGGACCCTGCACGCCACGAGCACTGACCCTGCACGCCACCAGCACTGTACCCTGCACTCACCAGCACTGACCCTGCACATCACCTGCACTGGACCCTGCACGCCACGAGCACTGGACCCTGCACGCCACCAGCACTGGACCCTGCACATCTCGAGCACTGGACCCTGCACGCCTTGAGAACTGTACCCTGCACGTCACCAGCACTGGACCCCTGCACGTCACGAGCACTGACCCTGTATGTCAAGAGCACTGGACCCTGCACGTAATCAGCACTGGACCCTGCACGCCACCAGCACTGACCCTGCACGCCACCAGCAAGTCTCGACAACTGGACCCAGCACGCCACGCAGCACTTGACCCTGCACGTCACAAGCACTGGACCCTGCACGCCACCAGCACGTCTTGAGCACTGGACCCTGCACGTCATCATGTGCACTGGAACCTGCACGTCACCAGCACTGGACCCCTGCCTGTCACCAGCACTCGACCCAGCATGTCATCAGCACTGACCCTGCACGTCACCAGCCCTAGACCCTGAAGGTCACCAGCACGTCATCAGGACTGGACCCTGCACGTCTCAACCACTGGACCCTGAAGGTCAGCAGCACTGGACCCTGCACATCACCAGCACTGGACCCTGCACGCCACTAGCACGCCATCAGCACATGACACTGCACGTCACGACCACTGACCCCTGCATGTCTCGACCCCTGCACTGACCCTGCACGTGCACCAGCACTGGACCCTGCACAGTCACCAGCACGCCTTGAGCACTGGACCCTGCACGCCACCAGCACTGGACCCTGCACGCCATCAGCACTGGACCCGCACGCCGACAGCACTGGACCCTGCACACACCAGCACTGGACCCTGCACGGCACAGCACTGGACCCTGCACGCCACGAGCACTGGACCTGCACATCACAAGCACTGACCCTGCACGTCATCAGCACTGGACCCTGCACGCCACCAGCACGCTCGAGCACATGGACCCTGCACGTCATCAGCACTGAACCCAGCACGCCAACAGCACTGACCCTGCACGCCATCAGCACTGACCCTGCACGCCACCAGCACGTCTTCAGCAACTGGTCCCATGCACGCCACGAGCACTGGACCCTGCACGTCACCAGCACTGGACCCTGCACGCCTTCGAGCACTGGACCCTGCACGCCACGAGCACTGGACCCTGCACTTCACTGACACTGTACCCTGCACGTCACCAGCACTGGACCCTGTACAATACCAGCACTGGACCCTGCACATCACCAGCACTGACCCTGCACGTCACGAGCACTGATCCTGCACGCCTCAGAACTGGACCCTGCACGCCACCAGCACTGGACCCTGTACGTCACCAGCACTGGACCCTGCATGTAATCAGCACTGGACCCTACACGCCACCAGCATGTGTCGAGCACTGACCCTGCATTTCATCAGCACTGACCCACTGCACGCCTTGAGCACTGGTCCCTGCACGCCACCAGAACGTCTTGAGCACTGGACCCTGCACTTCATCAGCACTGGTCCCCGCACGCCATCAGCACTGGACCCTTGACATCCCGAGCACCGGACCCTGCACATCACGAACACTGGACCCCTGCACGCCGACAGCACTCCACCCTGCAAGTCTCTAGCACTGGACCCTGCAGGTCACGAGCAATGGACCCTGCACATCACCTGCACTGGACCCTGCAAGTCTCGAACACTGGACCCTGCACGTCACCAGCACTGGACCCTGCACGTCACCAGCACTGGACCCTGCACGCCATCAGCACTGACCCTGCACGCCTTCGAGCACTGACCCTGCACGCCACCAGCACTGACCCTGCACGTCACCAGCACTGACCCTGCAAGTCACCAGCACTGGACCCTGCCCGTCACCAGCACTGCACCCTACACGTCACCAGCACTGGACCCTGCACGTCTCAAGCACTGGACCCTGCACGTCACGAGCACTGGACCCTGCACGTCACCAGCACTGGACCCTGCACATCTCGAGCACTGGACCCTGCACGTCTTGAGAACTGTACACTGCACGTCACCAGCACTGGACCCTGCACGTCACGAGCACTGGACCCTGCATGTCAAGAGCACTGGACCCCACACGTCACAGCACTGGACCCTGCACGTCATGAGCACTGGACCCCTGCACGCCACCAGCAAGTCCCGCACGACAACAGACCCAGCACGTCACGAGCACTGACCCTGCACGCCACAAGCACTGGACCCCGCACGCCACCAGCACGCCTTGAGCACCTGACCCTGCACCAGATGTGCACTGAACCTGCACGTCACCAGCACTGGACCCTGCCTGTCACCAGCACTGACCCTGCACGCCATCAGCACTGGACCCTGCACGTCACCAGCACTAGACCCTGAAGGTCACCAGCACGTGATCCCTGACCCTGCACGTCTCAAGCACTGGACCCTGAAGGTCAGCAGCACTGGACCCTGCACATCACCAGCACTGGACCCTGCACGCCACTGGACCCCACGTCATCAGCACATGACACTGCACGTCACGCACATCACACTGGACCCTGCACGCCTTGTGCACTGGGCCCTGCACGCCACAAGCACTTTTCCCTGCACATCACACGACACTAGGACCCTGCACGCCATGTGCACTGGAACCTGCACGCCACCAGCACTGGAGCCTGCCTGTCAACAGCACTGGACCCTGCACGTCACCAGCACTGGACCCTGAACCTGATCACCAGCACGCCCTCGAGCACTAAACCCCTGCACGCCCCGAGTACTGCACCCTGCACGCCATCAGCACTGGTCCCTGCACGCCACCAGCCCTGACCCTGAAGGTCACCAGCACGCCATCAGACTGGACCCTGCACGCCTCGAGCACTGGACCCCGAAGGTCAGCAGCACTGGACCCTGCACGCCACCAGCACTGGACCCCGCACGACACCAGCACATCATCAGCACTGGACCCTGCACGTCACCAGGACTGGACCCTGAAAGTCACCAGCACTTCATCAGCAAATGACACTGCACGAACGACCACTGGACCCTTCACGCCACAAGCACTTGTCTCTGCACGCCACGAGCACTGGACCTTGCACGCCAGGACCACTGGACCATGCACGTCACAAGCATTGGTCCCCGCACATTGGTCCCTGCACATCAGCACTGACCCTGCACGCCACGAGCACTGACCCTGAAGGTCACCAGCACGCCCTCGAGCACGGGACCCGTGCACGCCCCGAGCACTAGACCCTGCACTTCATCAGCACTGACCCCGCACATCACCAGCACAGGACCCTGAAGGTAACCAGCATGTCTCGAGCACGAGACCCTGCACGCCTTCAGCACTGACCCTGCACGTCACCAGCACTGGACCCCTGCAAGTCACCAGCACTGGACCCTGCCCGCCACCAGCACTGCACCCTACACGTCACCAGCACTGGAACCTGCACGTCACGAGCACTGACCCTGCACGCCACCAGCACTGTACCCTGCACATCACCAGCACTGGACCCCCGCACATCACCTGCACTGGACCCCACGCACGCCACGAGCACTGGACCCTGCACGCCACCAGCACTGGACCCTGCACATCATCCAGCACTGGACCCTGCACGCCTTGAGAACTGTACACTGCACGTCACCAGCACTGGACCCTGCACGCCACGAGCACTGGACCCTGCACGTCAAGAGCACTGGACCCCTGCACGCCATCAGCACTGGACCCTGCACGTCATGAGCACTGGACCCTGCACGTCACCAGCAAGTCTCGAGCAACTGGACCCAGCACGTCACGAGCACTGACCCCTGCACGCCACAAGCACTGGACCCTGCACGCCACCAGCACGTCTTGAGCACTGGACCCTGCACGTCATGTGCACTGGAACCCGCACGCCACCAGCACTGGACCCTGCCTGTCACCAGCACTCGACCCAGCACGCCATCAGCACTGGACCCTGCACGTCACCAGCCCTAGACCCTGAAGGTCACCAGCACGTCATCAGGACTGGACCCTGCACGTCTCAAGCACTGGACCCTGAAGGTCAGCAGCACTGGACCCTGCACATCACCAGCACTGGACCCTGCACGTCACTAGCACGCCATCAGCACATGACACTGCACGCCACGACCACTGGACCCTGCACGCCTTGTGCACTGGGCCCTGCACGCCACAAGCACTTTTCCCTGCACATCACGATCACTAGACCCTGCACGTCACCAGCACTGGACGCTGCACGTCAACAGCACTGGTCCCTGAACATCAGCACGTCTTGAGCACTGGACCCTGCACGTCATGTGCACTGGAACCCCTGCACGTCACCAGCACTGAGCCTGCCTGTCAACAGCACTGGACCCCTGCACGTCACCAGCACTGACCCTGAAGATCACCAGCACGCCTCGAGCACTAAACCCTGCACGCCTCGAGTACTGGACCCTGCACGCCATCAGCACTGGTCCCTGCACGTCACCAGCCCTGGACCCTGAAGGTCACCAGCACGCCATCAGGACTGGACCCTGCACGCCACGAGCACTGGACCCTGAAGGTCAGCAGCACTGGACCCTGCACGTCACCAGCACTGGACCCTGCACGACACCAGCACATCATCAGCACTGGACCCTGCACGTCACCAGGACTGGACCCTGAAAGTCACCAGCACTTCATCAGCAAATGACACTGCACGTAACGACCACTGGACCCTTCACGTCACAAGCACTTGTCTCTGCACGTCTCGAGCACTGGACCTTGCACGTCAGGACCACTGGACCATGCACGTCACAAGCATTGGTCCCTGCACATTGGTCCCTGCACATCATCAGCACTGGACCCTGCACGTCACGAGCACTGGACCCTGAAGGTCACCAGCATCGCCTCGAAAGACGGGACCGCACGCCTCGAGCACTAGACCCTGCACTTCATCAGCACTGGACCCTGCACATCACCAGCACAGGACCCTGAAGGTAACCAGCATGTCTCGAGCACGAGACTCTGCACGTCTTCAGCACTGGACCCTGCACGCCACCAGCACTGGACCCCGCACGCCACGAGCACTGGAGCCTGTACATCACCAGCACGTCCTCGAGCACTGACCCCTGCATGTCCCAGCACTGGACCCTCCACTTCATCAGCACTGAACCCTGCACATCACAAGCACTGGACCCTGAAGGGAACCAGCACGCCTCAAGCACTGGACCCTGCACGCCACCAGCACTGGACCCTGCACGCCCGAGCACTGGATTATGCACATCACCAGCACGTCACGAGCACTGGACCCTGCACGTCACCAGCACTGACCCCAGCACGTCACCAGCACTGGACCCTGCACGCCACCAGCACTGGACCCTGCACGCCACCAGCACTGGACCCTGCACATCGGCAGCACTCACCCCCACGTCACCGCACTGGACCCTGCACGTCATCAGCACTGGACCCCTGCACGTCACGAGCACTGGACCATGAAGGTCATCAGCACTGACCCTGCACATCACCAGCAAGTCTCGACAGCTGGACCCAGCACGTCACGAGCACTGGACCCTGCACGTCACAAGCACTGGACCCTGCACGTCATCAGCACTGGACCCTGCACGTCACCAGCCCTGGACCCTGAAGGTCACCAGCACGTCATCAGGACTGGACCCTGCACGTCTCAAGCACTGGACCCTGAAGGTCAGCAGCACTGACCCTGCACGTCACCAGCACTGGACCCTGCACATCACTAGCACGCCATCAGCACATGACACTGCACGTCATGACCACTGGACCCTGCACGTCTCGTGCACTGGGACCTGCACGTCACAAGCACTTTTCCCTGCACATCACGAGCACTAGACCCTGCACGTCACCAGCACTGGACCCTGCACGCTGTCACCAGCACTCGACCCTGCACGCCATCAGCACTGACCCTGCACGTCACCAGCCCCAGACCCTGAAGGTCACCAGCACGTCATCAGGACTGGACCCTGCACGCCTCGAGCACTGGACCCTGAAGGTCAGCAGCACTGGACCCTGCACATCACCAGCACTGGACCCTGCACGCCACTAGCACGTCATCAGCACATGACACTGCACGTCACGACCACTGACCCCACCACGCACATGTGCACTGGGCCCTGCACGCCACAAGCACTTTTCCCTGCACATCACGAGCACTGACCCTGCACGTCACCAGCACTGGACCCTGCACGCCAACAGCACTGGTCCCTGAACATCAGCAGGTCTTGAGCACTGGACCCTTCACGTCATGTGCACTGGAACCTGCACGTCACCAGCACTGGAGCCTGCCTGTCAACAGCACTGGACCCTGCACGTCACCAGCACTGGACCCTGAAGATCACCAGCACGTCTCGAGCACTGGACCCTGCACGTCTCGAGCACTGGACCCTGCACGCCATCAGCACTGGTCCCTACAGCACTGGACCCAGCACGTCTCGAGCACTGGACCCTGCACGTCATCAGCACTGGACACTGCACGTCTTGAGCACTGGACCCTGCATGTCGCTAGAACGTCTTGAGCACTGGACCCTGCACTTCATCAGCACTGGTCCCTGCATGTCATCAGCACTGGACCCTTGACATCCCGAGCACGCCTCCCTGCACGTGACCACTGTACCCTGCACCCATCAGCACTGGTCCTGCACGTCATCAGCACTGGACACTGCATGTCTCGAGCACTGGACCCTGCACATCACCAGAACGTCTTGAGCACTGGACCCTGCACGCCATCAGCACTGGTCCCTGCATGGTTATCAGCACTGACCCTTGCACATCCCGAGCACTGGACCCTGCACGCCACAAGCACTCTACCCTGCACGCCGCGAGCACTGGACCCTGCACGCACGTCACCAGCACTGACCCTGCACGCCACCAGCACTGGACCCTGAACATCACCAGCACTGCACAGTGCACGCCGACAGCACTGGACCCTGCACGTCTCGAGCACTGGACCCTGCACGCCACCAGCACTGGACCCTGCAAGTCACCAGCACGCAGCACACTTTTACCTGCACGTCACCAGCACTGGACCCTGCACGTCATCAGCACTGGACCCGCACGCCACCAGCACTGGACCCTGCACATCACCAGCACTGGACCCTGCACGCCTACAGCAGCTGGACCCTGCACGTCACGAGCACTGGACCCTGCACGCCACAAGCACTGACCCTGCACGCCATCAGCACTGGACCCTGCACGCCACCAGCACGCCCCTGCACTGGACCCTGCACGCCATCAAGCACTGAACCCAGCACGTCACCAGCACTGGACCCTGCACGCCATCAGCACTAGACCCCCGCACCCCACCAGCACGCACCAAAACTGGACCATGCACGCCACGAGCACTGGACCCTGCACGCCACCAGCACTGGACCCTGCACGCCATCAGCACTGGACCCTGCACGCCACCAGCACTGGACCCTGCACGCCAGCAGCACTGGACCCTGCACATCACCTGCACTGGACCCTGCACGCCACCAGCACTGGACCCTGCACGCCACCAGCACTGACCCTGCACATCACCAGCACTGGACCCCTGCACGCCTCGAGCACTGATCCTGCACGCCACGAGCACTGGACCCTGCACGCCACCAGCACTGGACCCTGCACGTCACCAGCACTGGACCCTGCATGTAATCAGCACTGACCCTACACGTCACCAGCATGTGTCGGAGCACTGGACCCTGCATTTCATCAGCACTGGACACTGCACGTCTTGAGCACTGGTCCCTGCACGTCACCAGAACGTCTTGAGCACTGGACCCTGCACTTCATCAGCACTGGTCCCTGCACGTCATCAGCACTGGACCCTTGACATCCCGAGCACCGGACCCTGCACATCACGAACACTGGACCCTGCACGTCGACAGCATTCCACCCTGCAAGTCTCTAGCACTGGACCCTGCAGGTCACGAGCAATGGACCCTGCACATCACCTGCACTGGACCCTGCAAGTCTCGAACACTGGACCCTGCACGTCACCAGCACGTCACCAGCACTGGACCCTGCACGTCACCAGCACTGGACCCTGCACGTCTCGAGCACTGGACCCTGCACGTCACCAGCACTGGACCCTGCACGTCACCAGCACTGGACCCTGCAAGTCACCAGCACTGGACCCTGCACGTCACCAGCACTGCACCCCTGCACGTCACCAGCACTGGACCCTGCACGCCATGAGCACTGGACCCTGCACGCCACCAGCACTGTACCCTGCACATCACCAGCACTGTACCCCTGCATCACCTGCACTGGACCCTGCACGCCTTGAGCACTGGACCCTGCACGCCACCAGCACTGGACCCTGCACATCTCGAGCACTGTACCCTGCACGCCTTGAGAACTGACCCTGCACGTCACCAGCACTGACCCTGCACGCCACCAGCACTGGACCCTGCACATCACCAGCACTGGACCCTGCACGTAATCAGCACTGGACCCTGCACGTCATAAGCACTGGACCCTGCATGTCACCAGCACTGACCCCTGCACGCCACCAGCAAGTCTCGAACACTG
Source organism: Huso huso (assembly GCA_036884735.1). NCBI lineage: Eukaryota > Metazoa > Chordata > Actinopteri > Acipenseriformes > Acipenseridae > Huso > Huso huso. Next base: position 24,381 of record JAHFZB010000082.1, read on the forward strand.
GACCCAGCACGCCACGAGCACTTGACCCTGCACGCCACCAGCACTTTTCCCTGCACATCACGAGCACTGACCCTGCACGTCTCAAGCACTGGACCCTGAAGGTCAGCAGCACTGGACCCTGCACATCACCAGCACTGGACTGACCCACTAGCACGCCATCAGCACATGACACTGCACATCACGACCACTGGACCCTGCACGTCTTGTGCACTGGGCCCTGCACGTCACCAGCACTTTTCCCAGCACATCACGATCACTAGACCCTGCACGTCACCAGCACTGGACGCTGCACGTCAACAACACTGGTCCCTGAACATCGCACGTCTTGAGCACTGGACCCTGCACGTCATGTGCACTGGAACCTGCACGTCACCAGCACTGGAGCCTGCCTGTCAACAGCACTGGACCCTGCACGTCACCAGCACTGACCCTGAAGATCTCCAGCACGTCCCTCGAGCACTAAACCCTGCAAGTCTCAGCACTGGACACTGCACGCCATCAGCACTGGTCCCTGCACGTCACCAGCCCTGGACCCTGAAGGTCACCAGCACGCCATCAGGACTGGACCCTGCACGCCCTCGAGCACTGGACCCTGAAGGTCAGCAGCACTGACCCTGAAGGTCAGCAGCACTGACCCTGCACGTCACCAGCACTGGACCCTGCACAGCACATCATCAGCACTGGACCCTGCACGTCACCAGGACTGGACCCTGAAAGTCACCAGCACTTCATCAGCAAATGACACTGCACGTAACGACCACTGGACCCTTCACGTCACAAGCACTTGTCTCTGCACGTCTCGAGCACTGGACCTTGCACGTCAGGACCACTGGACCATGCACGTCACAAGCACTGGTCCCTGCACATCATCAGCACTGGACCCTGCACGTCACGAGCACTGGACCCTGAAGGTCACCAGCACGTCTCGAGCACGGGACCGTGCACGTCTCGAGCACTAGACCCTGCACTTCATCAGCACTGGACCCTGCACATCACCAGCACAGGACCCTGAAGGTAACCAGCACGTCTCGAGCACGAGACTCTGCACGTCTTCAGCACTGGACCTTGCACGTCACCAGCACTGGACCTTGCACGTCACGAGCACTGGAGCCTGTACATCACCAGCACGTCTCGAGCACTGGACCCTGCATGTCTCGAGCACTGGACCCTGCACTTCATCAGCACTGAACCCTGCACATCACAAGCACTGGACCCTGAAGGAACCAGCACGTCTCAAGTACTGACCCTGCACGCCACGAGCACTGGACCCTGCACGCCACCAGCACTGGATTATGCACATCACCAGCACGCCAGAGCACTGGACCCTGCACGTCCACGAGCACTTGACCCTGCACGCCACCAGCACTGGACCCTGCACGTCACCACGCAGCACTGGACCCTGCACGCCACGAGCACTGGACCCTGCACGCCAGCAGCACTGTACCCTGCACGCACCTGCACTGCACCCTGCACGTCACGAGCACTGGACCCCTGCACGTCACCAGCACTGGACCCTGCACGTCACCAGCACTGGACCCTGCACGTCTCGAGCACTGGACCCTGCACGCCACCAGAACTGGACCCTGCACGTCACCAGCACTGGACCCTGCACGCCACCAGCACTGGACCCTGCATGTAATCAGCACTGACCCTACACGCCACCAGCACGCCACCAGCACTGGACCCTGCATTTCATCAGCACTGACCCTGCACGCCACCAGCACTGGTCCCTGCACGGTCACCAGCACGTCACCAGCACTGGTCCCTGCAGTTCATCAGCACTGGTCCCTGCACGCCATCAGCACTGGACCCTTGACATCCCAGCACCGACCCTGCACATCACGAACACTGGACCCTGCACGCCGACAGCATTCCACCCTGCAAGTCCCTAGCACTGGACCCTGCAGGTCACCAGCAATGGACCCTGCACATCACCTGCACTGGACCCTGCACGTCTCGAGCACTGGACCCTGCACGTCACCAGCACTGGACCCTGCACGCCACCAGCACTGGACCCCTGCAAGTCACCAGCACTGGACCCTGCACGCCTCGAGCACTGACCCTGCACGCCACCAGCACTGGACCCTGCACGTCACCAGCACTGACCCTGCAAGTCACCAGCACTGGACCCTGCACGGCCACCAGCACTGCACCCTGCACGTCACCAGCACTGACCCTGCACGTCACGAGCACTGGACCCTGCACGTCACCAGCACTGGACCCTGCACATCACGAGCACTGACCCTGCACGCCACGAGAACTGACACTGCACGCCACCAGCACTGGACCCTGCACGTCAGCACTGGACCCTGTATGTCAAGAGCACTGGACCCTGCACGTCATCAGCACTGGACCCTGCACGCCATGAGCACTGGACCCTGCATGTCATCAGCACTGGACCCTGCACGCCACCAGCAAGTCTCGGACCCCAGCACGTCACGAGCACTGACCATGCACCAGCACGTCTTGAGCACTGGACCCTGCACGCCATGTGCACTGGAACCTGCACGCCATCAGCACTGGACCCTGCACGCCACCAGCACTGGACCCTGCACGTCATCAGCACTGGACCCTGCACGCCACCAGCACTGGACCCTGAAGGTCACCAGCACGTCATCAGGACTGGACCTGCACGCCTCAAGCACTGGACCCTGAAGGTCAGCAGCACTGGACCCTGCACATCACCAGCACTGACTCTGCACGTCACTGCACGTCATCAGCACATGACACTGCACGTCACGACCACTGGACCCTGCACGCCTTGTGCACTGGGCCCCTGCACGCCACAAGCACTTTTCCCTGCACATCACGATCACTAGACCCTGCACGCCACCAGCACTGGACGCTGCACGCCAACAGCACTGGTCCCTGAACATCAGCACGTCTTGAGCACTGGACCCTGCACGTCATGTGCACTGGAACCTGAACGTCACCAGCACTGGAGCCTGCCTGTTAACAGCACTGGACCCTGCACGTCACCACCACTGGACCCTGAAGATCACCAGCACGTCTCGAGCACTAAACCCTGCACGTCTCGAGTACTGGACACTGCACGACACCAGCACATCATCAGCACTGGACCCTGCAATTCATCAGCACTGGACACTGCACGCCTTGAGCACTGGACCCTGCATGTCACCAGAACGCCTTGAGCACTGGACCCTGCACTTCATCAGCACTGGTCCCTGCATGTCATCAGCACTGGATCCTTGACATCCAGCACCGGACCCTGCACGTCACTACCACTGTACCCTGCACTTCATCAGCACTGGTCCTTGCACGTCGACAGCACTGGACACTGCATGTCCTCGAGCACTGGACCCTGCAGGTCACCAGCATTGGACCCTGCAACTCTCGAGCACTGGACCCTGCACTTCACCAGAACGTCTTGCAGCACTGGACCCTGCACTTCATCAGCACTGGTCCCTGCACGTTATCAGCACTGGACCCTGCACATCCCACCAGCACTGGACCCTGCACGTCATCAGCACTCTACCCTGCACGTCCCGAGAACTGGACCCTGCACGTCACCAGCACTGAACCCTGCACGCCACCAGCACTGGACCCTGAACATCACCAGCACTGCACAGTGCACGCCGACAGCACTGGACCCTGCACGTCTCGAGCACTGGACCCTGCACGTCACCAGCACTGGACCCTGCAAGTCACCAGCACGTCTTGCACGCCTTTGACCCTGCACGTCACCAGCACTGACCCTGCACGTCATCAGCACTGGACCCTGCACGCCGACAGCACTGGACCCTGCACGGCACCAGCACGCCTGCAGCACTGACCCTGCACGCCACCAGCACTGGACCCTGCACGTTACGAGCACTGGACCCTGCACATCACAAGCACTGGACCCTGCACGTCATCAGCACTGGACCCTGCACCCACCAGCACTGGACCCTCCAGCACGCAGCATGGACCCTGCACGCCACCAGCACTGAACCCAGCACGTCAACAGCACTGACCCTGCACGCCATCAGCACTGGACCCTGCACGTCACCAGCAGCACTGGACCCTGCACGTCACGAGCACTGGACCCTGCACGCCACCAGCACTGGACCCTGCACGTCACCAGCACTGGACCCTGCACGCCACCATCATTGACCCTGCACTTCAGCAGCACTGACCCTGCACGTCACCAGCACTGGACCCTGCACGTCACGAGCACTGGACCCTGCACGTCACCAGCACTGGACCCTGCACGCCACCAGCACTGGACCCCTGCACGTCACGAGCACTGGATCCTGCACGTCTCGAGAACTGACCCTGCACGCCACCAGCACTGGACCCTGCACGTCACCAGCACTGGACCCTGCACGTCATCAGCACTGGACCCTGCACGTCACCAGCACTGAGCACTGGACCCTGCATTTCATCAGCACTGGACCCTGCACGTCTTGAGCACTGGTCCCTGCACGTCACCAGAACGTCTTGAGCACTGGACCCTGCACTTCATCAGCACTGGTCCCTGCACGTCACCAGCACTGGACCCTGACATCCCGAGCACCGGACCCTGCACATCACCAACACTGGACCCTGCACGTCGACAGCATTCCACCCCGCAAGTCTCTAGCACTGGACCCTGCACGTCACGAGCACTGGACCCTGCACGTCACCAGCACTGGACCCTGCAAGTCTCGAACAGCACTGACCCTGCACGTCACCAGCACGCCACCCTGCTGGACCCTGCACGTCACCAGCACTGGACCCTGCACGTCTCGAGCACTGGACCCTGCACGTCACCAGCACTGGACCCTGCACGTCACCAGCACTGGACCCTGCACCTCACCAGCACTGGACCCCGCCCGCCACCAGCACTGGACCCTGCACGTCACCAGCACTGGACCCTGCACGCCACGAGCACTGGACCCTGCACGTCACCAGCACTGACCCTGCACGTCACCAGCACTGTACCCTGCACGCCACCAGCACTGGACCCTGCACGTCACGAGCACTGGACCCCACGTCACCGAGCACTGGACCCTGCATGTCATCAGCACTGGACCCTGCACGTCATGAGAACTGTACCCTGCACATCACCAGCACTGGACCCTGCACGCCACGAGCACTGACCCTGCACGTCACCAGCACTGCACCCTGGACCCAGCACGTAATCAGCACTGGACCCTGCATGTCATGAGCACTGGACCCTGCATGTCATCAGCACTGGACCCTGCACGTCACCAGCAAGTCCCTCACGCCACAACTGGACCCTGCACGCCACGAGCACCTGACCCTGCACGTCTTGAGCACTTTTCCCCGCACATCACGAGGACTGGACCCTGCACGTCTCAAGCACTGGACCCTGAAGGTCAGCAGCACTGACCCTGCACATCACCAGCACTGGACCCTGCACGTCACTAGCACTGGACCCTGCACATGACACACTGCACGCACGCATGACCACTGGACCCTGCACGCCTTGTGCACTGGGCCCCTGCACGTCACCAGCACTTTTCCCCTGCACATCACGAGCACTAGACCCCTGCACGCCACCAGCACTGGACGCTGTACGTCAACAGCACTGGTCCCTGAACATCAGCACGTCTTGAGCACTGGACCCTGCACGTCATGTGCACTGGAACCTGCACGTCACCAGCACTGGAGCCTGCCTGTCAACAGCACTGGACCCTGCACGTCACCAGCACTGGACCCTGAAGATCACCAGCACGTCTCGAGCACTAAACCCTGCACGTCTCGAGTACTGGACCCTGCACGTCATCAGCACTGGTCCCTGCACGTCACCAGCCCTGGACCCTGAAGGTCACCAGCACGTCATCAGGACTGGACCCTGCACGTCACGAGCACTGGACCCTGAAGGTCACCAGCACCCCTGAAGGTCACCAGCACTGGACCCTGCATCAGCACACCAGCACTGGGACCCTGCACGACACCAGCACATCATCAGCACTGGACCCTGCACGTCACCAGGACTGGACCCTGAAAGTCACCAGCACTTCATCAGCAAATGACACTGCACGTAACGACCACTGGACCCTTCACGTCACAAGCACTTGTCTCTGCACGTCTCGAGCACTGGACCTTGCACGTCAGGACCACTGGACCATGCACGTCACAAGCACTGGTCCCTGCACATCATCAGCACTGGACCCTGCACGTCACGAGCACTGGACCCTGAAGGTCACCAGCACGCCTCGAGCACGACCAGCACGTCTCGAGCACTGGACCCTGCACTTCATCAGCACTGGACCCTGCACATCACCAGCACAGGACCCTGAAGGTAACCAGCACGTCTCGAGCACGAGACTCTGCACGTCTTCAGCACTGGACCTTGCACGTCACCAGCACTGGACCTTGCACGTCACGAGCACTGGAGCCTGTACATCACCAGCACGCCTCGAGCACTGGACCCTGCATGTCTTCAGCACTGGACCCCTGCACTTCATCAGCACTGAACCCTGCACATCACAAGCACTGGACCCTGAAGGGCACCAGCACGTCTCAAGTACTGGACCCTGCACGTCTCGAGCACTGGACCCTGCACGTCTCGAGCACTGGATTATGCACATCACCAGCACGTCACGAGCACTGGACCCTGCACGTCACGAGCACTTGACCCTGCACGTCACCAGCACTGGACCCTGCACGTCACGCAGCACTGACCCTGCACGCCACAAGCACTGGACCCTGCACATCGGCAGCAATCTACCCTGCACGTCTCGAGCACTTGACCCTGCACGTCATCAGCACTGGACCCTGCACGTCACAAGCACTGGACCCTGCACGTCATCAACACTGGACCCTGCACGTCACCAGCCCTGAACCCTGAAGGTCACCAGCACGTCATCAGGACTGGACCCTGCACGTCTCAAGCACTGGACCCTGAAGGTCAGCAGCACTGGACCCTGCACATCACCAGCACTGGACTCTGCACGTCACTAGCACGCCATCAGCACATGACACTGCACGTCATGACCACTGGACCCTGCACGTCACAAGCACTGGACCCTGCACGTCACAAGCACTTTTCCCTGCACATCACGAGCACTAGACCCTGCACGTCACCAGCACTGGACCCTGCCTGTCACCAGCACTCGACCCTGCACGTCATCAGCACTGGACCCTGCACGTCACCAGCCCTAGACCCTGAAGGTCACCAGCACGTCATCAGGACTGGACCCTGCACATCTCAAGCACTGGACCCTGAAGGTCAGCAGCACTGGACCCTGCACATCACCAGCACTGGACTCTGCACGTCACTAGCACGTCATCAGCACATGACACTGCACGTCACGACCACTGGACCCTGCACGTCTTGTGCACTGGGCCCTGCACGTCACAAGCACTTTTCCCTGCACATCACGATCACTAGACCCTGCACGTTACCAGCACTGGACCCCTGCACGTCAACACCACTGGTCCCTGAACATCAGCACGTCTTGAGCACTGGACCCTGCACGTCATGTGCACTGGAACCTGCACGTCACCAGCACTGGAGCCTGCCTGTCAACAGCACTGGACCCTGCACTGAATCCCAGCACTGGACCCTGAAGATCACCAGCACGCTTCACTCGAGCACTAAACCCTGCACGTCTCGAGTACTGGACCCTGCACGTCATCAGCACTGGTCCCTGCACGTCACCAGCCCTGGACCCTGAAGGTCACCAGCACGTCATCAGGACTGGACCCTGCACGTCTCGAGCACTGGACCCTGAAGGTCAGCAGCACTGGACCCTGCACGCCACCAGCACTGGACCCTGCACGACCAGCACTGCACACGTCATCAGCACTGACCCTGCACGCCACCAGGACTGACCCTGAAAGTCACCAGCACTTCATCAGCAAATGACACTGCACTGGACCCTGAACACCACTGGACCCTTCACGTCCACAAGCACTTGTCCCCGCACGTCACCAGCACTGACCCTGCATGTCAGGACCACTGGACCATGCACGTCACGAAGCACTGGTCCCTGCACATCATCAGCACTGACCCTGCACGTCACCAGCACGTCTTGAGCACTGGACCCCAGCACTTCATCAGCACTGGTCCCTGCACGTCATCAGCACCCTGAACCCTGACATCCTCATCAGCACTGGACCCTGCACATCACGAACACTGACCCTGCACGACACCAGCAGCATTCCACCCTGCAAGTCTCAGCACTGGACCCTGCAGGTCACGAGCAATGGACCCTGCACATCACCTGCACTGGACCCTGCACGTCACCAGCACTGGACCCTGCACGTCACCAGCACTGGACCCTGCACGTCACCAGCACTGGACCCTGCACGTCACCAGCACTGGACCCTGCACGTCTCGAGCACTGGACCCTGCACGTCACCAGCACTGGACCCTGCACGTCACCAGCACTGGACCCTGCAAGTCACCAGCACTGGACCCTGCCCGTCACCAGCACTGCACCCTACACGTCACCAGCACTGGACCCTGCACGTCACGAGCACTGGACCCTGCACGTCACCAGCACTGGACCCTGCACATCTCGAGCACTGGACCCTGCACGTCTTGAGAACTGTACCCTGCACGTCACCAGCACTGGACCCTGCACGTCACGAGCACTGGACCCTGTATGTCAAGAGCACTGGACCCTGCACGTAATCAGCACTGGACCCTGCACGTCATGAGCACTGGACCCTGCATGTCATCAGCAGCACTGCACCCTGCACGTCACCAGCAAGTCTCCTACACGCCATAACTGGACCCAGCACGTCACGAGCACTTGACCATGCACGCCTTGAGCACTGGACCCTGCACGTCACCAGCACTGGAACCTGCACGCCACCAGCACTGGACCCTGCATCGTCACCAGCACTGACCCTGCACGCCATCAGCACTGGACCCTGCACGTCACCAGCACTGGACCCTGAAGGTCACCAGCACGTCATCCGGCTTGGACTCTGCACGTCTCAAGCACTGGACCCTGAAGGTCAGCAGCACTGGACCCTGCACGCCACCAGCACTGGACTCTGCACGTCATCACCATGACCCTGCACGTCCTGACCACTGGACCCTGCACGTCTTGTGCACTGGGCCCTGCACGTCACAAGCACTTTTCCCTGCACATCACGATCACTAGACCCTGCACGCCACCAGCACTGGACCCTGCACGTCAACAGCACTGGTCCCTGAACATCACCAGCCCGTCTTGAGCACTGGACCCTGCACGTCACCAGCACGTCTGGACACTGCACACCCAGCACATCATCCACTGGACCCTGCATCGGTCACCAGGACTGGACCCTGAAAGTCACCAGCACTTCATCAGCAAATGAACCTGCACGTCATCACCACTGGACCCTTCACGTCACAAGCACTTGTCTCTGCACGCCCCGAGCACTGGACCCTGCACGTCAGTAGCACTGGACCATGCACGTCACAAGCACTGGTCCCTGCACATCATCAGCACTGGACCCTGCATGTCACGAGCACTGACCCTGAAGGTCACCAGCACGCTCGAAAGCACGGGACCCTGCACGTCCCGCAGCACTGGACCCTGCACGTCATCAGCACTGGACCCTGCACATCACCAGCACAGGACCCTGACCGCACTAACCCAGCACGTCTCGAGCACGAGACTCTGCACGCCTTCAGCACTGGACCTGCACGCCACCAGCACTGGACCCTGCACGTCACGAGCACTGGAGCCTGTACATCACCAGCACGTCTCGAGCACTGGACCCTGCATGTCTCGAGCACTGGACCCTGCACTTCATCAGCACTGAACCCTGCACATCACAAGCACTGACCCCTGAAGGGCACCAGCACGTCTCAAGTACTGGACCCTGCACGTCTCGAGCACTGGACCCTGCACGTCTCGAGCACTGGATTATGCACATCACCAGCACGTCACGAGCACTGGACCCTGCACGTCACGAGCACTTGACCCTGCACGTCACCAGCACTGGACCCTGCACGTCACGAGCACTGGACCCTGCACGTCACAAGCACTGGACCCTGCACGTCATCAGCACTGGACCCTGCACGTCACAAGCACTTGACCCCTGCACGTCATCAACACTGGACCCTGCACGCCACCAGCCCTGGACCCTGAAGGTCACCAGCACGTCACAGGACCCTGCACGTCTCAAGCACTGGACCCTGAAGGTCAGCAGCACTGGACCCTGCACATCACCAGCACTGGACTCTGCACGTCACTGCATTGCGCCATCAGCACATGACACTGCACGTCATGAGCACTGGACCCTGCACGGTCGCAGCACTGGGCCCCTGCACGCCACAAGCACTTTTCCCTGCACATCACGAGCACTAGACCCTGCATGTCACCAGCACTGGACCCTGCACGTCACCAGCACTCGACCCTGCACGTCATCAGCACTGGACCCTGCACGCCACCAGCCCTGGACCCTGAAGGTCACCAGCACGTCATCAGGACTTGTCCCTGCACGCCTCAAGCACTGACCCCTGAAGGTCAGCAGCACTGACCCTGCACATCACCAGCACTGGACTTCTGCACGTCACTGCACGTCATCAGCACATGACACTGCACGTCACCACCACTGGACCCTGCACGTCTTGTGCACTGGGCCCCTGCATGTCACAAGCACTTTTCCCCTGCACATCACGATCACTAGACCCCTGCACGCCACCAGCACTGGACACCTGCACGCCAACAGCACTGGTCCCCTGAACATCAGCACGCCTTGAGCACTGGACCCTGCACGTCATGTGCACTGGAACCTGCACGTCACCAGCACTGGAGCCTGCCTGTCAACAGCACTGGACCCCTGCACGCCACCAGCACTGGACCCTGAAGATCACCAGCACGCCTCAAGCACTAAACCCTGCACGCACCTGCACTGGACCCTGCACGTCATCAGCACTGGACCCTGCACGTCACCAGCCCTGGACCCTGAAGGTCACCAGCACGTCATCAGGACTGGACCCTGCACGTCTCGAGCACTGGACCCTGAAGGTCAGCAGCACTGGACCCTGCACGTCACCAGCACTGGACCCTGCACGACACCAGCACATCATCAGCACTGGACCCTGCACGTCACCAGGACTGGACCCTGAAAGTCACCAGCACTTCATCAGCAAATGACACTGCACGTAACGACCACTGGACCCTTCACGTCACAAGCACTTGTCTCTGCACGTCTCGAGCACTGGACCTTGCACGTCAGGACCACTGGACCATGCACGTCACAAGCACTGGTCCCTGCACATCATCAGCACTGGACCCTGCACGTCACGAACACTGGACCCTGCACTTCATCAGCACTGGACCCTGCACATCACCAGCACAGGACCCTGAAGGTAACCAGCACGTCTCGAGCACGAGACTCTGCACGTCTTCAGCACTGGACCTTGCACGTCACCAGCACTGGACCTTGCACGTCACCAGCACTGGAGCCTGCACGTCACCAGCACGTCTCGAGCACTGGACCCTGCATGTCTCGAGCACTGGACCCTGCACTTCATCAGCACTGAACCCTGCACATCACAAGCACTGGACCCTGAAGGGCACCAGCACGTCTCAAGTACTGACCCCTGCACGCCCTGAGCACTGGACCCTGCACGTCTCGAGCACTGGACCCACATCACCAGCACGTCTCGAGCACTGGACCCTGCACGTCAGGAGCACTGGACCCTGCACGTCACCAGCACTGGACCCTGCACGTCACAAGCACTGGACCCCTGCATCGTCACCAGCACTCTACCCTGCACGCCACCAGCACCCCTGCACGTCATCAGCACTGGACCCTGCACGCCACGAGCACTGGACCCTGAAGGTCACCAGCACTGACCCTGCAGCTCTCGAGCACTGAACCCTGCACGTCACCAGCACTGGACCCTGCACGCCGGCAGCACTGGACCCTGCACGTCTCAGCACTGGACCCTGAAGGTCACCAGCACGTCACCAGCAAGTTCACGACAGCTGGACCCAGCACGTCACGAGCACTGGACCCTGCACGTCACAAGCACTGGACCCTGCACGTCACGAGCCCTGGACCCTGAAGGTCACCAGCACGCCATCCTGACTGGTCCCCAGCACGTCTCAGCACTGGACCCTGAAGGTCAGCAGCACTGACCCTGCACATCACCAGCACTGGACCCTGCACGTCACTAGCACGCCATCAGCACATGACACTGCACGTCACGACCACTGGACCCTGCACGCCACCAGCACTGGGCCCCGCACGCCACACACTTTCCCTGCACATCACGAGCACTGGACCCTGCACGCCACCAGCACTGGACCCTGCACGTCACCAGCACTGGACCCTGCACGTCACCAGCCCTGAACCCTGAAGGTCACCAGCAGGTCACCAGGACTGGACCCTGCATGTCACCAGCACTGGACCCTGAAAGTCACCAGCACTTTATCAGCAATTGACACTGCACGTAACGACCACTGGACCCTTCACGTCACAAGCACTTGTCCCTGCATCGCCTCGAGCACTGGACCCTGCATCGCCAATTGCACTGGACCCTGTACGTCACCAGCACTGGACCCTGCATGTCATCAGCACTGGACCCTACTGCACCACCAGCGTCTCGAGTACTGGACCCTGCATTTCATCAGCACTGGAGACTGCACCGCCTTGCACTGGTTCCTGCACGCCACCAGAACGTCTTGAGCACTGGACCCTGCACTTCATCAGCACTGGTCCCTGCACGTCATCAGCACTGGACCCTTGACATCGCCCCGAGCACGGACCCTGCACATCACGAACACTGGACCCTGCACGTCGACGAGCACTGACCCTGCAAGTCCCAGCACTGGACCCTGCAGGTCACCAGCAATGGACCCTGCATCAACTGCACTGGACCCTGCACGTCACCAGCACTGGACCCTGCACGTCTCGAGCACTGGACCCTGCACGTCACCAGCACTGGACCCTGCACGTCACCAGCACTGGACCCTGCACGTCACCAGCACTGGACCCTGCACGTCACCAGCACTGGACCCCCTGCACGTCACCAGCACTGGACCCTGCACGTCTCGAGCACTGACCCTGCACGCCACCAGCACTGTTCCCTGCACATCACCAGCACTGTACCCTGCACATCACCAGCACTGGACCCTGCAAGGTGCACTGGACCCTGCACGTCACCAGCACTGGACCCTGCACGCCACGAGCACTGGATCCTGCACGCCTCAGCACTGGACCCCTGTCGTCACCAGCACTGGACCCTGCACGCCACGAGCACTGGACCCTGCATGTAATCAGCACTGGACACCAGCACGCCACCAGCACTGGACCCTGCACGCCACCACGCCTTGAGCACTGGACCCTGCACTTCATCAGCACTGGTCCCTGCACGCCATCAGCACTGGACCCTGCACATCACGAGCACTGGACCCTGCACATCATGAACACTGGACCCTGCATCGACAGCACTCCACCCTGCACGTCTCTAGCACTGGACCCTGCAGGTCACGAGCAATGGACCCTGCACATCACCTGCACTGGACCCTGCAAGTCTTGAGCACTGGACCCTGCACGTCACCAGAACGCAGCACTGAACCCTGCACTTCATCAGCACTGGTCCCTGCTCGTCATCAGCACTGGACCCTTCACATCCCGAGGACTGGACCCTGCACGTCACGAGCACTGGACCCTGCACGTCACGAGCACTGGACCCTGCACGTCACCAGCACTGAATCCTGCACGTCACCAGCACTGGACCCTGAACATCACCAGCACTGCACAGTGCACGTCGACAGTACTGGACCCTGCAGGTCACGAACACTGGACCCTGCACATCACCTGCACTGGACCCTGCACGTCGGCAGCACTCTACCCTGCAAGTCTCGAGCACTGGACCCTGGACGTCACGAGCACTGGACCCTGCATGTCACCAGCACTGAATCCTGCACGTCTCGAGCACTGGACCCTGCACGTCACCAGCACTGGACCCGGCACGTCGACAGCACTGGACCCTGCATGTCACGAGCACTGGACCCTGCACATCGCCTGCACTGGACCCTGCACGTCACCAGCACTGTACCCTGCACGTCACCAGCACTGTACCCTGCACATCACCTGCACTGGACCCTGCACGTCACCAGCACTGGACCCTGCACGTCACCAGCACTGGACCCTGCACGTCTCGAGCACTGGACCCTGCACGTCACCAGAACTGGACCCTGCACGTCACCAGCACTGGACCCTGCACGCCGCGAGCACTGGACCCTGCACGTCATCAGCACTGGACCCTGCACACGCCATGAGCAAAGCACTGGACCCAGCACGTCACGAGCACTTGACCCTGCACGCTACAAGCACTGGACCCTGCACGTCACCAGCACGTCTTGAGCACTGGACCCTGCACGTCATGTGCACTGGAACCTGCACGTCACCAGCACTGGACCCTGCATGTCACCAGCACTCGACCCTGCACGTCATCAGCACTGGACCCTGCACGTCACCAGCCCTAGACCCTGAAGGTCACCAGCACGTCATCAGGACTGGACCCTGCACGTCCTAAGCACTGGACCCTGAAGGTCAGCAGCACTGGACCCTGCACACATCACCAGCACTGGACCCTGCACACGTCACTAACACGTCATCAGCACATGACACTGCACGTCACGACCACTGGACCCTGCACGCCTTGTGCACTGGGCCCCTGCACGCCAGCACTTTTTCCCTGCACATCACGATCACTAGACCCTGCACGTCACCAGCACTGGACGCTGCACGTCAACAGCACTGGTCCCTGAACATCAGCACGTCTTGAGCACTGGACCCTGCACGTCATGTGCACTGGAACCTGCACGTCACCAGCACTGGAGCCTGCCTGTCAACAGCACTGGACCCTGCACGTCACCAGCACTGGACCCTGAAGATCACCAGCACGTCTCGAGCACTAAACCCTGCACGTCTCAAGTACTGGACTCTGCACGTCATCAGCACTGGACCCTGCACGTCACCAGCCCTGGACCCTGCACGTCACCAGCACGTCATCAGGACTGGACCCTGCACGTCTCGAGCACTGTACCCTGAAGGTCAGCAGCACTGGATCCTGCACGTCACCAGCACTGGACCCTGCATGACACCAGCACATCATCAGCACTGGACCCTGCACGTCACCAGGACTGGACCCTGAAAGTCACCAGCACTTCATCAGCAAATGACACTGCACGTAACGACCACTGGACCCTTCACGTCACAAGCACTTGTCTCTGCACGTCTCGAGCACTGGACCTTGCACGTCAGGACCACTGGACCATGCACGTCACAAGCACTGGTCCCTGCACATCATCAGCACGTCTCGAGCACTGGACCCTGCATGTCTCGAGCACTGGACCCTGCACTTCATCAGCACTGAACCCTGCACATCACAAGCACTGGACCCTGAAGGGACACCAGCACGTCTCAAGTACTGGACCCTGCACGTCTCGAGCACTGGACCCTGCACGTCACGAGCACTGGACCCCTGCACATTACCAGCACTGTCCCCGACACTGGACCCCTGCACGTCACGAGCACTGGACCCTGCACGTCACCAGCACTGGACCCTGCACGTCACGAGCACTGGACCCTGCACGTCACCAGCACTGGACCCTGCACGTCGGCAGCAATCTACCCTGCACGCCATCGAGCACTGACCCTGCACGCCATCAGCACTGGACCCTGCACGTCACCAGCACTGGACCATGAAGGTCACCAGCACTGGACCCTGCACATCACCAGCAAAAGTCTCGACAGCTGGACCCAGCACGCCACGAGCACTGGACCCTGCACGCCACAAGCACTGACACTGCACGTCATCAGCACTGGACCCTGCACGTCACCAGCCCTGGACCCTGAAGGTCACCAGCACGTCATCAGGACTGGACCCTGCACGTCTCAAGCACTGGACCCTGAAGGTCAGCAGCACTGGACCCTGCACATCACCAGCACTGGACTCTGCACGTCACTAGCACGCCATCAGCACATGACACTGCACGTCATGACCACTGGACCCTGCACGTCTCGTGCACTGGGCCCTGCACGTCACAAGCACTTTTCCCTGCACATCACGAGCACTAGACCCTGCACGTCACCAGCACTGGACCCTGCCTGTCACCAGCACTCGACCCTGCACGTCATCAGCACTGGACCCTGCACGCCACCCCTGCCCTGAAGATCACCAGCACGTCATCGAGACTTGTCCCTGCACGCCCTCAAGCACTGGACCCTGAAGGTCAGCAGCACTGGACCCTGCACATCACCAGCACTGGACTCTGCATGTCACTAGCACGTCATCAGCACATGACACAGCACGTCCGCGACCACTGGACCCTGCACTTCTTGTGCACTGGGCCCTGCACGTCTTCAGCACTTTTTCCTGCACATCACGATCACTAGACCCTGCACGTCACCAGCACTGGACCCCTGCACGCCAACAGCACTGGTCCCCACCCATCAGCACGTCTTGAGCACTGGACCCTGCACCCCTCATGTGCACCAGGAACCTGCACGCCCAGCACTGGAGCCCTGCCTGTCAACAGCACTGGACCCTGCACGTCACCAGCACTGGACCCCTGAAGATCACCAGCACGTCTCGGCACTAAACCCTGCGTCTCGAGAACTGGACACTGCACGCCATCAGCACTGGTCCCTGCACGTCACCAGCCCTGGACCCCTCACCAGCACGTCATCAGGACTGGACCCTGCACGCCAGGAGCACTGTACCCTGAAGGTCAGCAGCACTGGACCCTGCATGTCACCAGCACTGGACCCTGCACGCACACCAGCACATCATCAGCACTGGACCCTGCACGTCACCAGGACTGGACCCTGAAAGTCACCAGCACTTCATCAGCAAATGACCCTGCACGTAACGACCACTGGACCCTTCACGTCATTAGCACTTGTCCCTGCACGTCTCCAGCACTGGACCCCGCACGCCAGGACCACTGGACCCTGCACGTCACCAAGCACTGGTCCCTTGCACATCATCAGCACTGGACCCTGCATGTCCACGAGCACTGGACCTGCACTTCATCAGCACTGGACCCTGCACATCACCAGCACAGGACCCTGCACGTACACCAGCACGCTGAGCACACTGCACGTCACCAGCACTGGACCCTGCACGTCACCAGCACTGGACCCTGCAAAGTCACCAGCACTGAGCCTGCACATCACCAGCATCCCTGCACGTCACCACTGCCCCTGCACGTCTCGAGCACTGGACCCTGCACTGTCATCAGCACTGGACCCCGCACGTCTCAAGCACTGACCCTGCACGTCACCAGCACTGGACCCTGCACGTCGCGTCTCACTGGACCCTGCACGTCTCGAGCACTGGACCCTGCAGCACGCCTCGAGCACTGGACCCTGCACGCCACCAGCACCCTGCACCCAGACCCTGCCCTGTCCCGAGCACTGACCCTGCACGTCACCAGCACTGGACCCTGCACGTCACGAGCACTGGACCCTGCAATCGCACTGGACCCTGCCTCGCCCAATGCACCCCCTCGAGCACTGGACCCTGCACGTCATCAGCACTGGACCCCGCACGCCACCAGCACTGCACCATGAAGGTCACCAGCACTGGACCCTGCAGCTCACCAGCACTCCCTGCACGCCAGCACTGGACCCTGCACCAGCACTGACCCTGCACGTCACAAGCACTGGACCCTGAAGGTCAGCAGCACTGGACCCTGCACGTCATGGAGCACTGGACCCTGCATGTCATCAGCACGTCACCAGCACGTCTCCAGCACTGGACCCAGCACGTCACGAGCACTGGACCCTGCACATCACCAGCACTGGACCCTGAAGGTCAGCAGCACTGGACCCTGCACGCCACCAGCACTGGACCCTGCAACGACACTGTAGCACGTCACCAGCACTGGACCCTGCACGTCACCAGGACTGGACCCTGCATGTAACCAGCACTGGACCTGAAGGTCAGCAGCACTGGACCCTGCATTTCACCAGCACTGGACCCTGCAAGACCAACCCTGCACGCCACCAGCACTGGACACTGCACGTCACCAGGACTGGACCTGCATGTCACCAGCACTGGACCCTGAAAGTCACCAGCACCGGAGCAATTGACACGCATCACCACCACTGGACCCTGCAACGTCCCAGCACTTCTGTCCCTGCACGTCTCGAACTGGACTGGACCCTGCACGTCAATTGCACTGGACCCTGCACGTCACCAGCACTGGACCCTGCACGTCACCAGCACGGACCCTGCACATCACCCGCACTGGACCCTGCATTTCATCAGCACTGGACACTGCACGCGGGCACTGGTCCCTGCACGTCACCAGCACTGGACCCTGCACTTCATCAGCACTGGTCCCTGCATGCATTGAGCACTCCACCCTGCACGTCACCAGCACTGGACCCTGCACGTCATGAGCAATGGACCCTGCACATCACCTGCACTGAACTCTACCGTCTTGAGCACTGGACCCCGCACCAGACCAGCACTGCACGAACCTGCATGCACGCCACCAGCACTGGTCCTGCACGTCATCAGCACTGGACCCTGCATCACGAGCACTGGACCCTGCACATCCACCAGCACTGGACCCTGCACGTCACCAGCACTGGACCCCTGCACGTCACCAGCACTGGACCCTGCACGCCACCAGCACTGGACCCCTGAACATCAGCAGCCCTGCACGTCGTCGACAACTGGACCTGCAGGTCACCAGCACACTGGACCCTGGGCGTCCGGGCACTGGACCCCTGCATGTCACCAGCACTGGACCCATGCAAGTCACCGAGCACTGGACCCTGCGTCACCAGCACTGGACCCCTGAAAGTCACCAGCACTGGACCCCGCACGTCAGCACAGCACTGGACCCACTGCACGCCATGCCTGCACTGGACCCTGCACGTCACCGGCACTGTCCCTGCACCCACCAGCACTCGCCCCCTGCACGTCATGTCACCAGCACTGGACCCCGCACGTCTCGAGCACTGGACCCTGCATGTCACCAGCACTGGACCCTGCATCACCCGCACTGGACCCTGAAGGTCACCAGCACTGGACCCTGCCTGCACCAGCACTGAACCCCTTCACGCCTTGAGCACTGGACCCTGCACGCCATCAGCACTGAACCCTGCACGTCTCAAGCACACCAGCACTGGTCACTGCATCACCAGCGCTGACCCCGCAAGTCATCAGCACTGGACCCCTGCACGCCCGCAGCCCTGGACCCTGCAGGTCACCAGCACTGGACCCTCATCAGGACTGGACCCTGCACGTCTCAAGCACTGGACCCTGAAGGTCACTGGACCCTGACCCATCACCAGCCCTGGACCAGCACTTACCTGCACGTCATCAGCACATGACCCACTGCACGCCACCACCACTGGACCTGCACGTCACCAGCACTGGGCCCTGCACGTCACAACTGACCCTGCACGCCACCAGCACTGGACCCAGCACTGGGCTCAGCCGCCCGCACATCACGAGCACTGACCCAACACGTCATCAGCACTGGACCCTGCACGTCACCAGCACTGAACCCAGCACGCCACCAGCACTGGACCCTGCCTGTCACCAGCACTGACCCTGCACGTCCACTAGCACTGGACCCTGCACACCACGCCATCGAGCTTCATCACCCCGCACGTCACCAGCACTGGACCCTGCACGCGTCATCAGCACTGGACCCTGCACGTCACCAGCACTGGACCCTGCACGCGTCACCAGCACGTCATCAGGACTGGACCCTGCACGCCATCAGCACTGGATCCTGCACGCCTTGAGCACTGGACCCCGCACGCCACCAGAACGTCTTGAGCACTGACCCTGCACTTCATCAGCACTGGTCCCTGCACGCCATCAACACTGGACCCTGACATCCCGGGAGCACCAGACCCTGCACATCACGAACACTGGACCCCAGCACGCCGACAGCACCCCTGCACGCCTCTAGCACTGGAACCCTGCAGGTCACGAGCAATGGACCCTGCACATCACACTGGACCATGAAGGTCTCGAGCACCCGACCCTGCACGTCACCAGCATCGTCAAGCACTGAACCCCACGCCGGGCAGCAGCACTGGTCCCTGCTCGTCAAGGTCAGCACTGACCCTGCACGCCCCGAGCACTGGACCCATGCACGTCACCAGCACTGACCCTGCACGTCACCAGCACCAACCCTGCATCGTCACCAGCACTGAACCCTGCACGTCACCAGCACGTCATCAGACCCCCTACTGTCTCACACACCCTGAAGGTCAGCACTGACCCTGCACATCACCAGCACTGGACCCTGCAGGTCACGAGCACTGGACCCTGCACGTCACCACCACTGGACCCTGCATGTCGGCAGCACTGGGCCCTGCACGTCATCAGCACGTTTCTACAAACTGGACCCTGCACGTCACGAGCACTGGACCCTGCACCACCAGCACCCCTGCACCACCAGCACTGGACCCTGCACTGACACCAGCACGTCCCGAGCCCTGACCCCTGCATCGTCACCAGCACTGGACCCTGCACGCCGACAGCACTGGACCCTGCATCACGAGCACTGACCCTGCACATAACAGCACTGGACCCGCACGGCCCACAGCACTGGACCCTGCACGTCATGAGCACTGGACCCTGCACGTCACCAGCACTGGACCCTGCACGTCACCAACAATCTGACCCGCACCAGCACTGGTCCTGCACGCCATCAGCACTGGACCCTGCACGTCAGCAGCACTGGACCCCTGCATGTCACCAGCACTGGACCCTGCACCTCTCGAGCACTGGACCCTGCACGCCACCAGCACTGGACCCTGCACGTCATTAACACTGGACCCTGCACGTCACCAGCACTGGACCCTGCACGTCACCAGCACTGGACCCTGCACGTCACCAGCACTGGACCCTGCATGTCACCAGCCCTGGACCCTGCACGTCACCAGCACTGGACCCTGCGACCACTGACCCAGCACACAGCCCTGACCCTGAAGGTCACCAACTGGTTCCTGCATCAGCACTGGACCCTGCACGTCATCAGCACGTCCCTGCAGCACTGAGCAACCGACTGACCCCTGCACGTCACCAGTACTGCCCTGCAGCACCCTGCACGCCCGAATGACCCTGCACGTCCAGCACCTGCACCCCTGCACGTCACCCGCACGTCCTGAGCACTGACCCTGAGAACACATCACGAGCACTGGACCCCGCACGTCACCAGCACTGACCCCTGCACGCCACAGCACTGGACCCTGCACGTCACCAGCACTGGACCCTGCACATCACCAGCACGGACCCTCAACCCGCACACCCCTTCCCGAACACTGGACCCTGCACGCCACCAGCACTGGACCCTGCACGTCACCAGCACTGACCTACAGACCAGCACCCCTGCACGTCACCAGCACTGGACCCTGCACGCCACCAGCACTGGACCCCGCACGTCACCAGCACGCCCGAGCCCCCCAGCACGTCACCAGCACTGTACCCTGCACATCACGAGCACTGGACCCTGCACATCACCAGCACTGGACCCTGCATGTCTTCAGCACTGTAACCCTGCACGTCACCAGCACTGGGCCCTGCATCGTCACCAGCACTGGACCCCTGCACGTCATCAGCACTGACCCTGCACGTCCACAGCACTCGACCCTGCACGCCACGAGCACTGACCCTGCACGTCACCTCCCAGCACGTCACCAGCACTGGACCCTGCACGTCACAAGCACTGGACCCTGCACGCCACCAGCACTGGACCCGACCCCTCACCAGTCACCAGCACTCTAAACCTGCACGCCCGAGCACTGACCCTGCACGCCACCAGCACTGGACCCGGCACGTCACCAGCACTGGACCCTGCAAGGTCACCAGCACTGACCCTGCACCCCGCATCGCCCCGAGCACTGGACCCTGAAGGTCACCAGCACTGCCCCTGCACGTCACCAGCACTGGACCCTGCACGTCATGACCCCGAAAGTCACCAGCACTGGACCCTGCACGTCACGAACCACTGGACCCTGCACGCCACAAGCACTGGACCTGCACGTCACCACACTGACCCACGCCGTCACTGGAGCACTGGACCCTGCACTGCAACCAGCACTGGACCCTGCACGTCACCAGCCCTGACCCTGAAGGTCACCAGCACGTCTCAGGACTGGGACCCTGCACGTCTCGAGCACTGGACCCTGCAGGTCATCAGCAATGGACCCTGCACATCACCAGCACGACCCCTGCACGTCACCCCGCACGCCATCAGCACTGGACCCCGCACGTCACCAGCACTGGACCCTGCACCCACTCAGCACTGGAGCCTGCACATCACCAGCACGCCTCAGCACTGGACCCCGCACTTCTCGAGCACTGGACCCTGCACGCATCAGCACTGAACCCTGCACATCCAGCACTGACCCTGAAGGGCCCAGCACGCCTCAAGTACTGACCCTGCACGCCCTACAGCACTGACCCCCGCACGCCCCGGTCACCATGCACATCACCAGCACGTCACCAGCACTGGACCCTGCACATCACCAGCACTGGACCCTGCACGTCACCAGCACTGGACCCTGCACGTCACCAGCACTGGACCCCATGCACGCACTGCTGGACTGCACGCCACCAGCACTTGACCCCCACGTCACCAGGACTGGACCCTGCATCGTCACCAACACTGGACCCTGCACGTCACCAGCACAGCGGACACTGCACGTCCCCAGCACTGACCCTTCACGCTCCCCAGCACTGGTCCCTGCACGTCATCAACTGACCCCTGCATGTCACGAGCACTGACCCGCATATCACCAGCACTGGACCCTGCACCTATCACCGGAACCCCTGCACGCCATCCCTGCACGTCGGCAACACACTGCACCCTCACTTCATGCACCACTGACCCTGCACACGCCCGTGCACTGTACGTCCCGCACGTCCACAAGCACTGTGTACCCTGCACATCACCTGCACTGACCCTGCACGCCACGAGCACTGGACCCTGCATCACCAGCACTGACCCTGCACATCTCAGCACTGGACCCTGCACGTCTTGAGAACTGTACCCTGCACGTCTCGAGCACTAACCCTGCACGCCTGAGCAATGACCCTGCCACCAGCACTGGACCCTGCACGTCACGAGCACTGGACCCTGCATGTAATCAGCACTGGACCCTACACGTCACCAGCACGTGTCGAGTACTGGACCCTGCATTTCATCAGCACTGGACACTGCACGTCTTGAGCACTGGACCCTGCACGTCACCAGAACGTCTTGACGACTGGACCCTGCACGCCATCAGCACTGGACCCTGCACATCCCAGAGAACCTGCAGACACCTGCACACCCCTGCACGTCACGACACTGGACCCTGCACACCACCAGCACTCCACCCTGCACGTCTCGAGCACTGGACCCTGCAGGTCACCAGCAATGGACCCTGCACATCACCTGCACTGGACCCCTGCAAGTCTCGAGCACTGACCCTGCTCAGAATCAGAACGCCTTGAGCACTGAACCCTGCACTTCATCAGCACTGACCCTGCTCCAGTCATCAGCACTGGACCCTTACACCCGAGGATCCCTGCACGTCACGAGCACTGGACCCTGCACGTCACGAGCACTGGACCCTGCACGTCACCAGCACTGAATCCTGCACGTCACCAGCACTGGACCCTGAACATCACCAGCACTGCACAGTGCACGACAGTAAACCCTGCAGGTCACGAACACTAACCCCTGATCACCACACTGACCCTGCACGTCGGCAGCACTGGACACTGCACGCCTCGAGCACTGGACCCTGCACGTCACGAGCACTGGACCCTGCACGTCACCGTAGCACCGAATCCTGCACGTCCTCCAGCACTGGACCCCGCACGCCATCCACCACTGGACCCTGCATGTCACCAGCACTGACCCTGCACGTCACGAGCACTGGACCCTGCACGGCCTGACCCCTGAATCTGGAACTGGACCCTGAAAGCCACCAGCACTGGTCCCTGCACATCACCAGCCCTGGAGCCTGTACATCACCAGCACGCCTTGAGCACTGGACCCTGCATGTCCTTTGGCACTGGACCCTGAACTTCACCAGCACTGAACCCTGCACGTCACCAGCACTGACCCTGAAGGGCACCAGCACGTCAGCAGGACTGGACCCCTCACGTCTTCGAGCACTTGACCCTGCACTTCATCAGCACTGGACCCTGAAAGTCACCAGCACGCCATCAAGTACTGGACCCTGCACGCCACCAGCACTGGACCCTGCACGTCCCGAGCACTGGATTACCAGCACATCACCAGCATGTCTCGAGCACTGGACCCCGCACGCCACGAGCACTGGACCCTGCACGTCTTGAGCACTGACCCTGCACGTCGGGACCTGCACCACCCCTGCACGTCTTGAGCACTGGACCCTGCACTTCATCAGCACTGGACACCTGCACGTCACGAGCACTGGACCCTGAACACCACGAGCACGGGACCCTGCACCTCACGAGCACTGAACCCCGCACGCCACCAGCACTGGACCCTGCACGTCGGCAGCACTTACCCCTGCACGCCCGAGCACTGGACCCTGAAGGTCACGAGCACTGACCCTGCACGTCACCAGCACTGACCCTGCACGCCAATTGGCACCGAACCCCCGAGCACTGGACCCTGCACGCCATCACCACCCTTCACCGTCCCTGCACGTCATCAGCACTGGACCCTGCACGTCACCAGCACTGGACCCTGCACGTCACGAGCACTGGACCCCTGCAGGTCACCACCAGCACTGACCCTGCACCTCTCGAGCACTGACCTGAACACCAGAACGTCTTGAAGCACTGGACCCCTCACCAGCACTGGTCCCTGCAAAGTCAGCACTGACACTGGAGCAGCTGACCCTGCACGTCACCAGCACTGCCCTGAGCACGTCACTTGCACGTATCAGCCCGGACACTTGCACGCCACCAGCACTGGACCCTGCACGCCACCAGCACTGGAATTGCACATCACCAGCACTTTTCCTGCACATCACCTGCACTGGTAGACCCCTGCACTTCAGCACTGGACCCTGCACGCCCCCAGCACTGACCCCTGCATCACCAGCACTGGACCCTGCACGTCTCGAGCACTGGATCCTGCACGTCTCGAGCAACTGGGATTATGCACCGATCACCAAGGCACTGGACCCGCACGTCACGAGCACTGGACCCTTTTTTGCATGTAATCAGCACTGGATCCCTACACGCCACCAGCACTGTCGAGTACTGGACCCCATTTCATCAGCACTGGACACTGCACGTCTTGCAGCACTGGACCCCGCACGTCACCAGAACGTCTTGACCACTGGACCCTGCACGTCATCAGCACTGGACCCTTGACATCCCGAGAACCAGACCCTGCACATCACCAGCACTGGACCCTGCACGTCGACAGCACTCCACCCTGCAGGTCTCTAGCACTGACCCTGCAGGTCACGAGAATGGACCCTGCACATCACCTGCACTGGACCCTGCAAGTCACGAGCACTGACCCCGCACGTCACCAGAACGTCTTGAGCACTGAACCCTGCACTTCATCATCAGCACTGGTCCCTGCGTCATCAGCACTGACCCCTTCACATCACCAGGACTGACCCTGCACGTCACGAGCACTGGACCCTGCACCCTGCACGAGCACTGGACCCTGCACGCCACCAGCACTGAATCCTGCACGCCACCAGCACTGGACCCTGAACATCACCAGCACTGCACAGTGCACGCACACAGTACTGGACCCTGCAGGTCACGAACACTGACCCCGCACATCACCTGCACTGGACCCTGCACGTCGGCAGCACTCTACCCTGCACGTCTCGAGCACTGGACCCTGGACGTCACGAGCACTGGACCCTGCACGTCACCAGCACTGAATCCTGCACGTCACCAGCACTGGACCCTGCACGTCACCAGCACTGGACCCGGCACGTCGACAGCACTGGACCCTGCATGTCACGAGCACTGACCCTGCACACACCTGCACTGGACCCTGCACGTCCCACAGAACTGGACCCTGCACACGAGCACTGGACCCGGCCACGAGCACAGCACCTGTACCCCAGCACATCACAGCACTGGACCCTGCATGTCAACAGCACTGGACCCTGCCGTCAGCACTGACCCATGCATGTCACCAGCACTGACCCTGAACATCACCAGCACCCTGGACCCACTGGACCCTGCACGCCACCAGCGCTGACCCTGCACTTCATCAGCACTGACCCTGAAGGGAGCACTGTGCACCGTCTCCAGCACTGACCCCTGTCGTCAACAGCACTGGACCCTGCACGCTCGAGCAGGACCCTGCACGTCACCAGCAAGTCTCGACAACTGGACCCAGCACGTCACCAGCACTTGACCCTGCACGTTACAAGCACTGGACCCCTGCACGTCAGCACGTCTCGAGCACTTGACCCTGCACGTCATCAGCACTGGAAACCCTGAAAGTCACCAGCACTGGACCCTGCCTGTCACCAGCACCGACCCTGCACGTCATCGAGCACTGGAACCCTGCACGCCACCAGCCCCTACCTGAAAGGTCTCAGCACGTCATCAGCACTGGACCCTGCACGCCTCAAGCACTGACCCTGCACGTCATCAGCACTGGACCCCTGCACATCACCAGCACTGGTCTGCACGCATCATCAGACCCCGACCCACCACTGCACGCATCTTGTGCACTGGGCCCCTGCACGTCACAAGCACTTTTCCCCTGCACATCACGATCACTAGACCCTTGCATCGTCACCAGCACTGGACGCTGCACGTCAACAGCACTGGTCCCTGAACATCAGCACGCCTTGAGCACTGAACCCTGCGCCATGTGCACTGAACCTACACGTCACCAGCACTGGAGCCTGCCTGTCAACAGCACTGGACCCTGCACGCCACCAGCACTGGACCCTGAAGATCACCAGCACGCCATCAGCACTAAACCCTGCACGTCTCAGTACTGGACCCTGCACGCCATCAGCACTGGGCCTGCACATCACCAGCCCTGAACCCTGAAGGTCACCAGCACGTCATCGTGACTGACCCTGCACGTCACGAGCACTGACCCGAAGGTCAGCAGCACTGACCCTGCAACGTCACCAGCACTGGACCCTGCATGACACCAGCACATCATCAGCACTGGGACCCTGCACGTCACCAGCACTGGACCCTGAAAGTCACCAGCACTTCATCAGCAAATGACACCAGCACGTAACGACCACTGGACCCTTCACGTCACAAGCACTTGTCTCTGCACGCCTCGAGCACTGGACCCTGCACGTCAGGAACCACCACTGACCATGCACGCCATCAGCACTGGTCCCTGCATCATCATCAGCACTGGACCCTGCACGTCACGGCACTGGACCCCGCACGTCTCAGCACTGGACCCCTGCACGTCCTGAGCACTGGACCCTGCAGGGCACCAGCAATCTTCCCTGCACTGACCCCAGCACGCCATCAGCACTGGACCCCTGCACATCACGAGCACTGGACCCTGCACATCCACCAGAACGTCTTCGAGCACTGAACCCTGCACGTCATCAGCACTGGACCCTGCGTCATCAGCACTGACCCTGCACATCACCTGCACTGGAACCCTGCACGTCACGAGCACTCCCACCCTGCACGTCTCGGAGCACTGGACCCTGACGTCACCAACACATGAACCCTGCGTCACCAGCACTGGACCCTGAACATCACGAGCACTGGACCCTGCACGTCACCAGCACTGGACCTGCAGGTCATCAGCACTGGACCCTGCACCATCAGCACTGGACACTGGACCCTGCACGTCGGCAGCACTGACCCTGCATGTCCTCAGCACTGGACCCTGAACGTCACGAGCACTGACCCTGCACGTCACCAGCACTGGACCCTGCACGTCACCAGCACTGGACCCTGCAAGTCACCAGCACTGACCCGGCACATCACGATACACTGACCCTGCATGTCACCAGCACTGACCCTGCACATCCACCTGCCCTGGACCCTGCACATCACCAGCACTGGACCCTGCATGTCTTGACCCTAGTACCTCAACGTCTCGAGCACTGAAGGTCAGCAGCACTGACCCCGCACGTCACCAGCACTGGACCCTGCACGTCACCAGCACTGACCCTGAAGTCACCAGCACGTCATCTGCACGTCACCAGCATCGCCCGAAAGCACTGGACCGAAGGCACCAGCACTGACCCCTGCATCAACCAGCACTGGACCCTGCACATCACCAGCACGTCATCAGGATGGGACCCTGCACGTCATCGAGCACTGGACCCTGAAGGTCACCAGCACTGGACCTGCACGTCACCAGCACTGGACCCTGCACATCACCAGCACTGACCCTGCACGCCACCAGCACTCCTCCCGCACGCCTGCAGCACTGGACCCCGCAGGTCACCAGCACTTCATCAGCACTGACCCTGCACATCACCCTGCACTGGACCCCTGAAGGTCTCGAGCACTGGACCCTGCACGTCACCAGCACTGGACCCTGCACGTCACCAGCACTGACCTTTGCATGTCACCACGCACTTATTCACTGACCCTGTATCGCCTTGAGCACTGGTCCCCAGCACGTCACCAAAGAACTGACATCTCGAGCACTGGACCCTGCAACTCATCAGCACAGCACTGAACCCTGCACGCCACCAGCACTGGACCCCATCGTCATCAGCACCGACCCTGCACGAGTACTGAACACTGACCCTGCACGTCACACCAGCACTGACCCCTGCACATCACCAGCTGGACTGCATTCACGAGCACGGACCCTGCACAATACCCGCACTGGACCCTGCACGCCACGAGCACTGACCCCTGCACGTCATCAGCACTGGACCCTGCACGTTGAGCACTGGACCCTGCACGTCACCAGCACTGGACCCTGCACGTCACCAGCACTGACCCTGCACGGTCACCAGCACGCCATCAGCCTGACCCTGCACGCCACCAGCACTGGACCCCTGCACGTCACCAGCACCGGACCTACACGTCACCAGCACCGGACCCTGCACTTCTTCAGCACTGGACCCTGCACGTCATCAGCACTGGACCCCTGCAAATCCAGGACTGACCCTGCACATCACCAGCACTGGACCCTGCACGTCACGAGCACTGATCCCACTGCATCTCCACACTGACCCTGCACATCACCAGCAATGGACCCTGCACGCCACGGGACAACTGGACCCTGCATGTAATCAGCACTGACCCCTGCACGTCACCAGCACGTGTCGAGCACTGACCCCTGCACTTCATCAGCACTGGACCCTGCAATCATCAGCACTGGACCCTTCACATCCGTCTTGAGGACTGGACCCCTGCACTCATCAGCACTGCCCTGCGTCACGAGCACTGGACCCTGCATCCCCAGGACTGAATCCTGCACGTCACCAGCACTGGACCCTGAACATCACCAGCACTGCACAGAGCACGCCGACAGCACTGGACCCTGCACGAACACTGGACCCTAACACTGGACCCTTCCGTCGCACATCACCTGCAAGCACTGGACCCTGGACGTAATCAGCACTGGACCCTGCAGGTCACCAGCACTACACTGACCCTGCACGCCACCTGCACTGGACCCAGCACGCCGGCACTCTACCCTGCAAGTCTCGAGCACTGGACCCTGCACGTCACGAGCACTGGACCCTGCACGCCCTGAGCACTGGACCCTGCACGTCTCGAGCACTGGGACCCTGAACATCACCAGCACTGGACCCTGCACGCCGACAGCACTGGACCCTGCATGTCACGAGCACTGGACCCTGCACATCGCCTGCACTGGACCCTGCACGTCACCAGCACTGTACCCTGCACGTCACCAGCACTGTACCCTGCACATCACCTGCACTGGACCCTGCACGTCACCAGCACTGACCCTGCACGTCACCAGCACTGACCCTGCACATCTCGAGCACTGGACCCTGCACGTCTTGAGAACTGTACCCTGCACGTCACCAGCACTGGACCCTGTACGTCGCGAGCACTGGACCCTGCACGTAATCAGCACTGGACCCTGCACGTCATGAGCAAGTCTCGACAACTGGACCCAGCACGTCACGAGCACTTGACCCTGAACGTTACAAGCACTGGACCCTGCACGTCACCAGCGTCGTCTTGAGCACTGACCCCTGCCCGTCATGTGCACTGGAACCTGCACGTCACCAGCACTGGACCCCTGCCTGTCACCAGCACTCGACCCTGCACGGCATCAGCACTGGACCCTGCACGTCACCAGCCTAGACCTGAAGGTCACCAGCACGTCATCAGGACTGACCCCTGCACGTCTCAAGCACTGGACCCTGAAGGTCAGCAGCACTGAACCCTGCATCACCAGCACTGAACTCTACCCGTCACCCTTGCGTCATCGCTTTGCCGACACTGCGTCACGACCACTGAACCCTACCGCGTCTTGTGCACCAGGCCTACACGTCGCTTTTTCCATACACATGCGATCACTGAACCCTGCGTCACCAGCACTGGTTGCTGCATGTCAGCAACACTGGTCCCTGAACATCAACGCGTCTTGAGCACTGGACCCTGCCGCGTCATGTGCACTGGAACAGCAATGCAGTAACCCG
>JAHFZB010000082.1:55375-154879 GCA_036884735.1 Huso huso
GTGCTGCGTGATGTGCAGGGTCAGTACTCAGAACATGCTGGTGACGTGCAGAAGTCCAGTGTGATGGCGTGCGGGGTCAATTCTGATGAAGTGCAGGGTCCAGTGCTGATGGCGTGCAGGGTCAGTGCTGGTGGCGTACCAGGGTCCAGTGCTGATGGCGTGCAGGGTCCAGTGCTCGAGACATACAGGGTCCAGTGCTGATGACGTGCTGGTGACCTTCAGGGTCCAGTACTCATGGCGTGCAGAAGTCAATTGCTGATGATGTGCGGTGATTTTCAGGGTCCAATGCTGGTGACGTGCGGGGTCCAGTCCTGGTGACGTGCACGATCCAGTGCTGATGACGTGCTGGTGACATGCAGGGTACAGTGCTGGTGACGTGCGGGGTCCAGTGCTGGTGACCTTCGGGTCCAGTGCTCGAACCACGGTCCAGTGCTGATGGCGTGCTGGTGACCTTCAGGGTCCAGTGTTGGTGACCAATGCGGAGTCTAGTGCTGGTGGCGTGCGGTCAGTGCTGATGATGTTCAGGGGTCCAGTGATCGGGACGTGCAGGGTCCAGTGCTCGAGACGTGCTGGTGACCTTCAGGGTCCAGTGCTGGTGACGTGCAGGGTCCAGTGCTCGGGGCGTGCAGGGTCAGGGTTGATGACGAGCTGGGTCCAGTGCTCAAGACATGCAGGGGTCCAGTGCTGGTGACGTGCAGGGTCCAGTGCTGGTAACCTTCAGGGTCCAGTGCTCGAGACGTGCACGGTCCAGTGCTGATGACGTGCTGGTGACCTTCAGGGTCCAGTGTTGGTGATGTGCGAGTCTAGTGCTGGTGACGTGCAGGGTCCAGTGCTGATGATGTTCAGGGTCCAGTGATCGAGACGTGCAGGGTCCAGTGCTCGAGGCGTGCTGGTGACCTTGAGGGTCCAGTGCTGGTGACATTCAGGTTCCAGTGCTCGTGGCGATGCAGGGTCAGTGCTGTTGGCGTACAGCGTCCAGTGCTGATGGCGTGCAGGGTCCAGTGCTCGTGATGTGCAGGGTCAGTGCTCGTCATGTCCAGGGTCCAGTGCTGATGGCGTGCAGGGTCCAGTGCTCGTGATATGCAGGGGTCCCAGTGCTCGTCATGTCCAGGGTCAGTGCTGATGGCGTGCAGGGTCCAGTGCTGATGAAGTGCAGGGTTAAGATGCTTTCGAGGCGTGCTGGTGGCGTGCAGGGTCCAGTGCTGAGAGGTGCAGGGTCAGTGCTGGTGACCTTCATGGTCCAGTGCTCGTGACGTGCAAGGTCAGTGCTGATGACGTGCAGGGTCAGTGCTCGAGGCGTGCAGGGGGATTGCTGCCCGGCGTGCAGGGTCCATTGCTTGTGATGTGCAGGGGCCAGTGCTTCGTGGCGTGCGGCGTCAGTGCTGGTGGCGTGCAGGGTCAGTGCTGCGTGAGCGTGCAGGGTCAGTGCTGGTGACGCGTGCGGGGTCCAGTTACCGTGGCGTGCAGAGTCCAGTGCCCCGGCTGAAGTGCAGGGTCCATTTCTCCGAGGTGCAGGGCCCAGTGCTGAAGGCGTGCTGGTGACCTTCAGGGTCAGTGCTGGTGACGTTCGGGGTCCAGTGCTCGGGGGCGATGCAGGGGTCAGTGCCGAGACATGCTGGTGGCGTGCAGTTTCAGTGCTCGTGACGTGCAGGGTCCAGTGCTGTTGGCGTGCAGCGTCCAGTGCTGATGGCGTGCAGGGTCCAGTGCTTGTGATGTACGGGGTCAGTGCTCATCATGTCCAGGGTCCAGTGTGCTGATGGCGTGCAGGGTCCAGTGCTGCGTGATGTGCAGGGTCAGTGCTTTCGTCATGTCCAGGGAATCCAGTGCTGATGAAGTGCAGGGTCCAGTGCTGATGAAGTGCAGGGTCCAGTGCTTGAGACGAGCACGGTCCAGTGCTGATGAGGTGCTGGTGACCTTCAGGGTCCAGTGTTGGTGATGTGCAGAGTCTAGTGCTGGTGACGTGCAGGGTCCAGTGCTGGTGACATTCAGGTTCCAGTGCTCGTGACGTGCAGGGTCCAGTGCTGTTGAAGTACAGCGTCCAGTGCTGATGACGTGCAGGGTCCAGTGCTCGTGATGTGCAGGGTCCAGTGCTCGTCATGTCCAGGGTCCAGTGCTGATGACGTGCAGGGTCCAGTGCTCATGATGTGCAGGGTCCAGTGCTTTCGTCATGTCAGGGTCCAGTGCTGATGACGTGCAGGGTCAGTGCTGGTGACGTGCAGGTTCCAGTGCTTTCGTGACGTGCGGGGTCCAGTGCTGATGACGTGCAGGGGTCCAGTGCTCGTGATGTGCGGGGTCCAGTGCTCGTCATGTCCAGGGTCCAGTGCTGATGGCGTGCAGGGTCCAGTGCTTCGTGATGTGGGGGGTCCAGTGCGTTATGTCAGGAGGTCCAGTGCTGATGAAGTGCAGGGTCCAGTGCTGATGAAGTGCAGGGTTAAGTGCTCCGAGGGCGTGCTGGTGACGGTGCAGGGTCTAGTGTTGAGGTGCAGGGTCCAGTGCTGGTGACCTTCATGGTCCAGTGCTCGTGACGTGCAAGGTCCAGTGCTGATGACGTGCAGGGTCCAGTGCTCGAGACGTGCAAGGTAGATTGCTGCCGACGTGCTGGGTCCAGTGCTTCTGATGTGCAGGGGCCAGTGCTGGTGACGTGCAGCGTCCAGTGCTGGTGACGTGCAGGGTCCAGTGCTCGTGACGTGCAGGGTCCAGTGCTGGTGACGTGCAGGGTCCAGTGCTCGTGACGTGCAGAGTCCAGTGCTTGTGAAGTGCAGGGTCCATTTCTCGAGAAGTGCAGGGCCCAGTGCTCGAGACGTGCTGGTGACCTTCAGGGTCCAGTGCTGGTGACATGCAGGGTCCAGTGCTGGTGACATGCAGGGTCCACTACTGGTGACGTGCAGGGTCCAGTGCTGATGACGTTCAGGGTCCAGTGTTCGAGACGTGCAGGGTCTAGTGCTCGAGACGTCCTGGTGACCTTCAGAGTCCAGTGCTGGTGACGTGCAGGGTCCAGTGCTGATGACGTGCTTTTGAATTTCAAGATCCAGTGCTGGTGACGTGCAGGATCCAGTGCTGATGACGTGCAGGGTCCAGTGCTCGAGACATGCTGGTGAAGTGCAAGTTTCAGTGCTCGTGACGTGCAGGGTCCAGTGCTGTTGACGTGCAGCGTCCAGTGCTGATGACGTGCAGGGTCCAGTGCTTGTGATGTACAGGGTCCAGTGCTCATCATGTCAAGGGTCCAGTGCTGATGACGTGCAGGGTCCAGTGCTCGTGATGTGCAGGGTCCAGTGCTCGTCATGTCCAGGGTCCAGTGCTGATGACGTGCAGGGTCCAGTGCTCATGATGTGCAGGGTCCAGTGCTCGTCATGTCCAGGGTCCAGTGCTGATGGCGTGCGGGGTCCAGTGCTGGTGACGTGCAGGTTCCAGTGCTCGTGGCGTGCAGGGGTCCAGTGCTGATGGCGTGCAGGGTCAGTGCTGCGTGATGTGCAGGGTCAGTGCTCGTCATGTCCAGGGTCCAGTGCTGATGGCGTGCAGGGTCAGTGCTTTCGTGATGTGCAGGGTCAGTGCGTTATGTCCAGGGTCAGTGCTGATGAAGTGCAGGGTTAAGTGCTCGAGACGTGCTGGTGACGTGCAGGGTCCAGTGTTCGAGAGGTGCAGGGTCCAGTGCTGGTGACCTTCATGGTCCAGTGCTCGTGACGTGCAAGGTCAGTGCTGATGGCGTGCAGGGTCCAGTGCTCAAAGACGTGCAAAGGTAGATTGCTGCCGGCGTGCTGGGTCAGTGCTTGTGATGTGCAGGGGCCAGTGCTGGTGACGTGCAGCGTCAGTGCTGGTGGCGTGCAGGGTCAGTGCTGCCGTGGCGTGCAGGGTCCAGTGCTGGTGGCGTGCAGGGTCAGTGCTCGTGGCGTGCAGAGTCCAGTGCTTGTGAAGTGCAGGGTCCATTTCTCGAGAAGTGCAGGGCCCAGTGCTCGAGAAGTGCTGGTGACCTTCAGGGTCAGTGCTGGTGACATGCGGGGTCCAGTGCTGGTGACATGCAGGGTCCACTACTGGTGGCGTGCAGGGGTCCAGTGCTGATGGCGTTCAAGGTCCAGTGTTCGAGGCGTGCAGGGTCCTGGTGCCGAGGCGTCCTGGTGACCTTCAGGTCCAGTGCTGGTGGCGTGCAGGGGTCAGTGCTGATGACGTGCTTTGAATTTCAAGATCCAGTGCTGGTGACGTGCAGGATCAGTGCTGATAACGTCTGGTCCAGTGCTCGGGGCGTGCAGTGTCCAGTGCTTTCGAGACATGCTGGTGGCGTGCAAGTTTCAGTGCTCGTGGCGTGCAGGGTCCAGTGCTGTTGGCGTGCAGCGTCAGTGCTGATAGCGTGCAGGGTCAGTGCTTGTGATGTACAGGGTCCAGTGCTCATCATGTCCAGGGTCCAGTGCTGATGACGTGCAGGGTCCAGTGCTCGTGATGTGCAGGGTCCAGTGCTCGTCATGTCCAGGGTCCAGTGCTGATGAAGTGCAGGGTCCAGTGCTGATGAAGTGCAGGGTCCAGTGCTCGAGACGAGCTGGTGACGTGCAGGGTCCAGTGCTCGAGAGGTGTAGTATCCAGTGCTGGTGACCTTCATGGTCCAGTGCTCGTGGCGTGCAGGTCCAGTGCTGATGGCGTGCAGGGGTCCAGTGCTCCGGGGCGTGCAGAGTAGATTGCTACCCGGCGTCCAGGGTCGATTTGTGGCGTGCAGGGGTCCAGTGCTCGTGGCGTGCAGGGGGTCAGTGCTGGTGACATTACAGGGTCAGTGCTCGTGACATGCAGGGTCCAGTGCTCGAGACGTGCTGGTGATGTGCATAGTCCAGTGCTCGAGACATGCAGGGTCCAGTGCTCAAGATGTGCAAGGTCCAGTGCTTGAGAAGTGCTGGTGCCCTTCGGGGTCCAGTGCTGGTGATGTGCAGGGTCCAGTGCTGATGAAGTGCAGGGTCCACTGCTCGAGACATGAAGGGTCCCGGGCTCGAGACGTGCTGGTGACCTTCAGGGTCAGGGCTCGTGGCGTGCAGTGTCCAGTGCTTTCGAGGCGTGCTTTTTTTGATGTACAGGGTCCAGTGCTGGTGGCGTGCAGGGGTCAGTGCTGATGAAGTGCAGGGTCCACTGCTTTCCAGACATGCAGGGTCCCGGGCTCGAGACGTGCTGGTGACCTTCAGGATCCGGTGCTTGTGACGTGCAGGGTCCAGTGCTCGTGACGTGCAGTGTCCAGTGCTGGTGACGTGCAGGGTCCAGTGCTGCGTGGCGTGCAGGGTCCAGTGCTGGTGGCGACCTGGGGTCAGTGCTTTCGTGACATGCAGGGTCCAGTGCTCGAGACGTGCTGGTGATGTGCATAGTCCAGTGCTCGAGACATGCAGGGTCCAGTGCTCGTGACGTGCAGTGTCCAGTGCTTGAGAAGTGCTGGTGCCCTTCGGGGTCCAGTGCTGGTGATGTGCAGGGTCCAGTGCTGATGAAGTGCAGGGTCCACTGCTCGAGACATGCAGGGTCCCGGGCTGGAGACGTGCTGGTGACCTTCAGGGTCCAGTGCTCGTGACGTGCAGTGTCCAGTGCTCGAGACGTGCTGGTGATGCACAGGGGTCCAGTGCTGGTGACGTGCAGGGTCCAGTGCTGCTGACCTTCAGGGTCCAGAGCTCGAGATGTGCAGGGTCCAGTCCTGATGACGTGCTGGTGACTTTCAGGGTGAGGGGTGGTGACGTGCAGAGACCATTGCTGATGACGTGCAGGGTCCAGTGCTTTCGAGACATGCAGGGTCGGGGCTCGAAGTGCTGGTGACCTTCAGGGTCCAGTGCTCGTGGCGTGCAAGGTCCAGTGCTAGATATGTGCAGGGTCCCGTGCTCAAAGGCGTGCTGGTGACCTTCAGGGGTCAGTGCTGGTGATGTGCAGGGGTCCAGTGCTGATGAAGTGCAGGGTCCATTGCTGCATGGCGTGCAGGGTCCGATGCTCGAGGCGTGCTGGTGACCTTCAGGGTCCAGTGCTGCGTCACGTGCGGTGTCTGGTGCTCGAGACCTGCTGGTGATGTGCAGGGTCCAGTGCTTTCGTGAAGTGCAAGGTCCAGTGCTCGTGGCGTGCAGGGGTCAGTGCTCGTGAGTGCAAGGTCCAGTGCTCGTGATGTGCAGGGTCCAGTGCTGATGATGTGCAGGGACCAGTGCTTGTGGCGTGCATGGTCCCGTGCTCCTGACGTGCAAGGTCCAGTGCTCGGGCGTGCAGGGACAAGTGCTTGTGGCGTGAAAGGTTCCCAGTGGTCGTGCGTGCGGTGTCAATTGCTGATAAAGTGCTGCTGACTTTCAGGGTCCAGTGCTGGTGACATGCGGGTCCAGTCCTGGTGGCGTGCAGTGTCAGTCCTGATGGCGTGCTGGGTCCAGTCGCGGGTGGCGTGCAGGATCCTGTGCTGCTGACCTTCAGGGTCCAGTGCTCCGGGGCGTGCAGGGTCCAGTCCTGATGGCGTGCTGGTGACCTTCAGGGTCAGGGCTTGTGACGTTCGGGACCAGTGCTGATGACGTGCAGGGTCCACTACCCGGGCGTGCAGGGTTTAGTGCTCGAGGCGTGCTGGTGATCTTCAGGGGTCCAGTGCTGGTGGCGTGCAGGGGTCCAGTGCTGTTGGCGTGCAGCATCCAGTGCTGGTGGCGTGCAGGGGTCCAGTGCTGGTGGCGTGCGGTGTACAGTTCTCAAGGCGTGCGGGGCCAAGTGCCCGAGTCGTGCAGGGTCCAGTGGTCGTGACGTGCAGTGTCCACTGCTTTCGAGGCGATGCTGGTGATGTGCAGGGTCCAGTGCTCGTGACGTGCAAGGTCCAGTGCTCATGACGTGCAGGGTCCAGTGCTCGTGACGTGCAGGGGTCAGTGCTCGAGGCGTGCAGGGTCCCGTGCTTTCGAGGCGTGCTGGTGGCCTTCAGGGTCCAGTGCTCGTGGCGTGCAAGGTCCAGTGCTCGTGACGTGCAAGGTCCAGTGCTCGAGACGTGCAGGGTCCAGTCCTGATGACGTGCTGGTGACCTTCAGGGTCCAGGGCTGGTGACGTGCAGGGTCCAGTGCTGATGGCGTTCAGGGGTCGAGTACTCGAGGCGTGCAGGGGTTTGATGCTCGAGGCGTTCTGGTGATGTACAGGGTCCAGTGCTCGTGGCGTGAAAGGTCCAGTGCTCTTATTGTATTACTTGTATTGAAACACTTGAATGTATTTTGTATTTGCTTGCGATTGTAAGTGCGCCCTGGATAAGGCGTCTGCTAGAAATAAATAATAATAATAATAATAATAATAAAGGTCCAGTGCTAGAGGCGTGCGGTCCCGTCTCCGAGATGTGCTGGTGACCTTCAGGGTCCAGTGCTCATGGCGTGCAGTGTCCAGTGCCGAGGCGTGCTAGTGATGTGCAGGGGTCCAGTGCTCGTGATGTGTACAGGTCCAGTGCTCGTGGCGTGCAGGGTCAGTGCTGATGATGTGCAGGGACCAGTGCTTGTGACGTGCATGGTTAAGTGCTCCTGACATGCAGGGTCCAGTGCCGAGGCGTGCAGAGACAAAGAGCTTGTGACATGCAGGGGCCCAGTGCTTTCGAGGCGTGCAGGGTCCAGTGGTCGTGGCGTGCAGTGTCAATTGCTGATGAAGTGCTGGAGACTTTTCAGGGTCAGTGCTGGTGACATGCAGTGTCAGTACTGGTGGCGTGCAGGGTCCAGTGCTGATGGCGTGCTGGTGGCATTGCAGGGTCCAGTGCTGGTGGCGTACAGGGTCAGTGCTGCTGACCTTCAGGGTCAGTGCTCGAGACGTGCAGGGGTCCAGTCCTGATTACGTACTGGTGACCTTCAGGGTCCAGGGCTGGTGACGTGCAGGGGTCCAGTGCTGATGGCGTGCAGGGTCCAGTACTCGAAGGCGTGCAGGGTTTAATACTCGTGACATGCAGGGGTCCAGTGCTTGAGGCGTGCAGGTTTCAGTCCTGATTACGTGCTTGTGACCTTCAGGGTCAGGGCTGGTGATCTTCAGAGTCAGTGCTGGTGACGTGCAGGGTCCACTACTGGTGGCGTGCGGGGTCCAGTGCTGATGGCGTGCATGGTCAGTGCTCGTGACATACGGGGTCAGTGCTCGAGACATGCTGGTGATGTGCATAATCAGTCTTGGAGGGGCGTGCAGGGTCAGTGCTTTCGAGATGTGCAGGGTCCAGTGCTTGAGGCGTGCTGGTGCCCTTTAGAGTCAGGGGCTGGTGATGTGCGGGGTCCAGTGCTGATGAAGTGCAGGGTCCAGTGCTCGAGACATGCAGGGTCCCGGGCTCGAAAGTGCTGGTGACGCCGGGGTCCAGTGCTGGTGGCGATGCAGTGTCAGTGCTTCGAGGCGTGCTGGTTACCTTCAGGGTCCTGTGCTGGTGATGTGACGTGCAAGGTCCAGTGCTCATGACGTGCAAGTTCCAGTGCTAGAGATGATGTGCATGGTCCCGTGCTCGAGACGTGCTGGTGACCCTCAGGGTCCAGTGCTGGTGATGTGCAGGGTCCAGTGCTGATGAAGTGCAGGGTCCAGTGCTCGCGACGTGCAGGGTCCCGTGCTCGAGGCGATGCTGGTGACCTTCAGGGTCCAGTGCTCGTGGCGTGCAGTGTCAGTGCTTCGAGACCTGCTGGTGATGTGCATGGTCCAGTGCTGATGAAGTGCAAGGTCCAGTGCTCGTGACGTGCAGCGTCCAGTGCTGATGATGTGCAGGGACCAGTGCTTGTGACCTGCATGGTCCCGTGCTCCTGACGTGCAAGGTCCAGTGCTCGAGACGTGCAGGGACAAGTGCTGATAAAGTGCTGGTGACATTCAGGGTCCAGTGCTGGTGACATGCAGGGTCCAGTGCTGGTGACGTGCAGGGTCCTGTGCTGCTGACCTTCAGGGTCCACTGCTCGAGACGTGCAGGGTCCAGTCCTGATGATGTGCAGGGTCCAGTGCTGATGACGTGCGCGGTCAGTGCTCGTGACATGCAGGGTCAGTGCTCGAGACGTGCTGGTGATGTGCATAATCCAGTGCTCGAGGCGTGCAGGGGTCAGTGCTTTCGGGCGTGCAGGGTCCAGTCCTGATGACGTGCTGGTGCCCTTCAGTGTCCAGTGCTGGTGATGGCTGCAGGGGTCAGTGCTGATGAGGTGCAGGGGTCAGTGCTCGAGAACATGCAGGAATCCGGGGCTCGAGAAGTGCTGGTGACCTTCGGGTCCAGTGCTCGTGACGTGCAAGATCCAGTGCTCGTGACGTGCAAGGTCCAGTGCTAGATATGTGCAGGGTCCCGTGCTCGAGACGTGCTGGTGACCTTCAGGGTCCAGTGCTGGTGATGTGCAGGGTCCAGTGCTGATGAAGTGCAGGGTCCATTGCTTTCGCGACGATGCAGGGTCCCGATGCTTGAGGCGTGCTGGTGACCTTCAGGGTCCAGTGCTGTGACGTGCAGTGTCTAGTGCTTTCGAGACCTGCTGGTGATGTGCCGGGGTCCAGTGCTGCGTGGCGTGCAGGGGTCCAGTGCTCGTGAAGTGCAAGGTCCAGTGCTCGTGATGTGCAGGGTCCAGTGCTGATGATGTGCAGGGACCAGTGCTTGTGACATGCATGGTCCCGTGCTCCTGACGTGCAAGGTCCAGTGCTCGGGGCGTGCAGGGACAAGTGCTTGTGACGTGAAGGTTCCAGTGGTCGTTACGTGCAGTGTCAATTGCTGATAAAGTGCTGCTGACTTTCAGGGGTCCAGTGCTGGTGACATGCGGGGTCCAGTCCTGGTGGCGTGCAGTGTCCAGTCCTGATGGCGTGCTGGTGTCGTGCAGGGTCCAGTCGGGTGGCGTGCAGGATCCTGTGCTGCTGACCTTCAGGATCCAGTGCTCGAGACGTGCAGGGTCAGTCCTGATGGTTGTGCTGGTGACCTTCAGGGTCCAGGGCTTTGTGACGTTCAGGGACCAGTGCTGATGGCGTGCAGGGTCCACTACTCGAGGCGTGCAGGGTTTTAGTGCTCGAGCGTGCTGGTGATCTTCAGGGTACAGTGCTGGTGGCGTGCAGGGTCCAGTGCTGTTGGCGTGCAGCGTCCAGTGCTGGTGACGTGCAGGGTCAGTGCTTGTGATGTGCAGGGACAAATGCTCAAGGCGTGCAGGGCCAAAGTGCCGAGTGGGTGCAGGGTCAGTGGTCGTGACGTGCAGTGTCATATGTTAATGGCGTGCTGGTGACTTTCAGGGTCAGTGCTTGTGACATGCAGGATCAGTCCTGGTGGCGTGCAGGGTCCAGTGCTGATGGCGTGCTAGTGGCGTGCAGGGTCCAGTGCTGGTGATGTGCAGGGTCCAGTGCTGCTGACCTTCAGGGGTCCAGTGCTCGAGATGTGCAGGGGTCAGTCCTGATGACATGCTGGTGACCTTCAGGGTCAGGGCTGGTGGCGTGCGGGGTCCAGTGCTGATGGCGTGCAGGGGTCAGTACTCGTGACGTGCGGGGTTTGAATGCTCGAAGGCGTGCTGGTGATCTTCAGGGTCCAGTGCTGGTGGCGTTGCAGGGGTCAGTGCTGGTGGCGTGCAGGGTCCAGTGCTCCTCACGTGCAGTGTCCAGTGCTCGAGGCGTGCTGGTGATGTACAGGGTCCAGTGCTTGTGATATGAAAGGTCCAGTGCTCGAGGCGTGCACTGTCCTGTGCTCCCAGGCGTGCTGGTGACCTTCAGGGTCCAGTGCTCATGGCGTGCAGTGTCCACTGCTAGAGCGATGCTGGTGATGTGCAGGGTCCAGTGCTCGTGGCGTGCAAGGTCCAGTGCTCATGGCGTGCAGGGTCTAGTGCTCGTGGCGTGCAGGGTCCAGTGCTCGTGGCGTGCAAGGTCAGTGCTCATGACGTGCAGGGTCTAGTGCTCGTGGCGTGCAGGGTCCAGTGCTCGAGGCGTGCAGGGGTCCCGATGCTCGGGCGTGCTGGTGGCCTTCAGGTCCTGTGCTCGTGGCGTGCACAAGGTCCAGTTTCGAGGCGCGTGCAGGGTCCGTGCTCGAGAACATGCTGGTGACCTTCAGGGGCCAGTGCTGGTGATGCACGGGGGTCAGTGCTGATGAAGTGCAGGGTCCAGTGCTCGGGCGTGCGGGGTCCCGTTCTCGAGCGTGCTGGTGACCTTCAGGGTCCAGTGCCGTGGCGTGCAGTGTCAGTGCTCGAGACCTGCTGGTGATGTGCAGGGTCCAGTGCTGATGATGTGCATGGCCCAGTGCCCAAGACGTACAGGGTCCAGTGGTCGTGACGAGCAGTGTCATGTGCTGATGACGTGCTGGTGACTTTCAGGGTCAGTGCTGGTGACATGCAGGGTCCAGTACTGGTTTCGTGCAGGGTCCAGTGCTGATGGCGTGCTAGTGACGTGCAGGGTCAGTGCTGGTGATGTGCAGGGTCTACTGCTGCTGACCAACCCGAGGGTTCCAGTGCTCGGGGCGTGCGGGTCCAGTCTGATGGCGTGGGGGGGAGTACTCGAGACGTGCATTGTTTAGTGCTCGAGACGTGCTGGTGATCTTCAGGGTCCAGTGCTGGTGACGTGCAGGTTCCAGTGCTGATGACGTGCAGGGGTCCAGTGCTCAAGACATGCTGGTGGCGTCAGGGTCCAGTGCTTTCGGGCGTGCAGGGGTCAGTGCTTCTGATGTGCAGGGTCAGTGCTGGTGACGTGCTGGGTCCAGTTCTCGAGACTTGCTGGTGACGTGCAGGGTCCAGTGCTCATGACGTGCAGGGTCAGTGCTGATGATGCCACAGGGTCCAGTTCTCGGGGCGTGCAGGGTCCAGTGCTCGAAGGCGTGCAGGGGGAAGTGCTGCCCGATGTGCAGGGTCCAGTGCAGGTGATGTGCAGGGGTCCAGTGTTCGTGACCTGCGGGGTCCAGTTCTCGAGGCGTTTAGGGTAAAATGCTGTCGGCGACGTGCAGGGTCAGTGCTGTCGGCGTGCAGAATCCTGTGCTTGAGGCGTACAGGGTCCAGTGTTGATGGCGTGCATGGTCCAGTGCTTGTGACATGCAGGGTCAGTGCTTGAGGCGTGCAGGGTCCAGTACTGATTACGTGCCCAATGACCTTCAGGGTCCAGGGCTGGTGATCTTCAGGGTCCAGTGCTGGTGGCGTGCAGGGTCCACTACTGGTGGTGACGTGCAGGGTCCAGTGCTGATGGCGTGCACGCGGTCCAGTGCTCGTGACATGCAGGGTCCAGTGTTCCGAAGACGTGCAGGGTCCAGTGCTGGCGTGCAGGGTCCAGTGCTTGAGGCGTGCTGGTGCCCTTCAGGGTCCAGTGCTGATGAAGTGCAGGGTCCAGTGCCGGCCATGCAGGGTCCCGATGCTCGAGACGTGCTGGTGATCTTCAGGGTCAGTGCTGGTGGCGTGCGGGGTCCAGTCTTTCGAGGGCGTGCTGGTGATGTGCATAATCAGTTCTCGAGATGTGCAGGGTCCAGTGCTCGAGACATGCAGGGTCCCGTGCTCGGGGCGTGCTGGTGATCTTCAGGGTCAGTGCTGGTGACGTGGGGTCAGTGCTCGAGCGTGATGGTGTGCATAATCCGGTGCTCAAGGCGTGCAGGGGTCCAGTGCTCGAGATGTGCGGGGTCCAGTGCTTGGGGCGTGCTGGTGCCCTTCAGGGTCAGTGCTGATGAAGTGCAGGGTCCAGTGCTCGAGACATGCAGGGTCCTGTGCCGAGGCGAGCGTGCTGTTGATCTTCAGGGTCCAGTGCTGGTGACGTGCAGGGTCCAGTGCTCGAGCGTGCTGGTGATGTACAGGGGTCAGTGCTCGTGACGTGAAAAGGTCCAGTGCTCGTGATGTGCCAGGTCCAGTGCTCGGGGCGTGCGGTCCCGTGCTCAGGCGTGCTGGTGACCTTCAGGGTCCAGTGCTCATGGCGTGCAGTGTCCAGTGCTCGAGGCGTGCTGGTGATGTGCAGGGGTCCAGTGCTCGGCGTGGCGTCAAGGTCCAGTGCTCGTGACATGCAGGGTCCAGTGCTGATGATGTGCAGGGGACAAGTCCTTGTGGCGTGCAGGGGGCCCAGTGGTCGTGAAGTGCAGTGTCAATTGCTGATGAAGTGCTGGAGACTTTCAGGGGTCAGTGCTGGTGACATGCAGGGTCCAGTCCTGGTGACATACAGGGTCCAGTGCTGATGGCGTGCTGGTGGCGTGCAGGGTCCAGTGCTCATGGCGTGCAGGGTCCAGTGCTGATGATGTACAGGGTCAGTTCTCGGGGCGTGCAGGGTCCAGTGCTCGGGCGTGCAGGGTAGAGTGCTGCCGATGTACGGGGTCCAGTGCAGGTGATGTGCAGGGGTCCAGTGTTCGTGACCTGCAGGGTCCAGTTCTCGGGCGTTTAGGGTAGAATGCTGTCGACGTGCAGGGTCCAGTGCTGTCGGCGTGCAGGAGTCCCTGTGCTTGGGCATTTTGGGATCCAGTGTTGATGGCGTGCATGGTCAGTGCTTGTGACATGCAGGGTCCAGTGCCAAAGGCGTGCAGGGTCCAGTACTGATTACGTGCTTGTGACCTTCAGGGTCCAGGGCTGGTGATCTTCAGGGTCCAGTGCTGGTGACGTGCAGGGTCCACTACTGGTGACGTGCAGGGTCCAGTGCTGATGGCGATGCCGCGGTCCAGTGCTCTACGTGACATGCAGGGTCCAGTGTTGAGACGTGCAGGGTCCAGTGCTCGAGACGTGCAGGGTCCAGTGCTTGAGACGTGCTGGTGCCCTTCAGGGTCCAGTGCTGATGAAGTGCAGGGTCCAGTGCTCGAGCCATGCAGGGTCCCGATGCTCGAGGACGTGCTGGTGATCTTCAGGGTCCAGTGCTGGTGGCGTGCAGGGTCCAGTGCCGAGCGTGCTGGTGATGTGCATAATCCAGTTCTCGAGATGTGCAGGGTCCAGTGCTCGAGACATGCAGGGTCCATGCTTTCGAGGCGTGCTGGTGATCTTCAGGGTCCAGTGCTGGTG
This sequence comes from Huso huso, assembly GCA_036884735.1. NCBI lineage: Eukaryota > Metazoa > Chordata > Actinopteri > Acipenseriformes > Acipenseridae > Huso > Huso huso. The sequence goes on from JAHFZB010000082.1 coordinate 69,214, forward strand.
GCGTGCAGGGTCCAGTGCTCGAGACGTGATGGTGATGTGCATAATCCAGTGCTCAAGACGTGCAGGGTCCAGTGCTCGAGATGTGCAGGGTCCAGTGCTTGAGACGTGCTGGTGCCCTTCAGGGTCCAGTGCTGATGAAGTGCAGGGTCCAGTGCTCGAGACATGCAGGGTCCTGTGCTCGAGACGTGCTGGTGATCTTCAGGGTCCAGTGCTGGTGGCGTGCAGGGTCCAGTGCTCGAGGCGTGCTGGTGATGTACAGGGTCAGTGCTCGTGGCGTGAAAGGTCCAGTGCTCGTGATGTGCAGGTCCAGTGCTCGGGGCGTGCCGCGGTCCCGATGCTTCGAGGCGTGCTGGTGACCTTCAGGGTCCAGTGCTCATGGCGTGCAGTGTCCAGTGCTTTCGAGGCGTGCTGGTGATGTGCAGGGTCCAGTGCTCGTGGCGTCCAAGGTCCAGTGCTCGTGGCGTGCAGGGTCAAGTGCTGATGATGTGCGGGGACAAGTCCTTGTGCGTGCAGGGCCCAGTGGTCGTGAGTGCAGTGTCAATTGCTGATGAAGTGCTGGAACTTTCAGGGTCAAGTGCTGGTGACACGGGGTCAGTATTGGTGGCGTGCAGGGGTCAGTGCCGATGGCGTGCTGGTGGACGTGCAGGGTCAGTGCTGGTGACGTGCAGGTTCCTGTGCTGCTGCTGACCTTCAGGGTCCAGTGCTCGGGCGTGCAGGGTCCAGTCCTGATGATGTGCTGGTGACCTTCAGGGTCAGGGCTGGTGGCGTGCAGGGTCCAGTGCTGATGGCGTGCGGGGTCCAGTACTCGGGGCGTGCAGGGTTTAGTGCTCGAGGCGTGCTGCTGATCTTCAGGGTCCAGTGCTGGTGGCGGGCTGGTGATGTGCATAATCCAGTGCTCGGGACGTGCAGGGTCCAGTGCTCGAGACGTGCAGGGTCCAGTCCTGATGACGTGCTGATGCCCTTCAGGGTCCAGTGCTGGTGATGTGCAGGGGTCAGTGCTGATGAAAGTGCACCGTCCAGTGCTTTCGAGACATGCGGGGGTCCTTGGAGGCGAGGCGTGCTAGTGACCTTCAGGGTCCAGTGCTCGTGACATGCAAGGTCAGTGCTCGTGGCGTGCAGGTCCAGTGCTAGAGAGATGTGCAGGGTCCCGTGCTCGAGGCGTGCTGGTGACCTTCAGGGTCCAGTGCTGCTGATGTGCAGGGTCCAGTGCTGATAAGTGCAGGGTCCAGTGCTCGTGGCGTGCAGGGTCCGTGCTCGAGGCGTGCTGGTGACCTTCAGGGTCCAGTGCTCGTGGCGTGCAGTGTCCAGTGCTCATGGCGTGCAAAGGTCCAGTGCTCGGGCGTGCAAGGTCAGTGCTCAAGGCGTGCAGGGACAAGTGCTTGTGACGTGAAGGGATCAGTGGTCGTGGGGTGCAGTGTCAATTGCTGATAAAAGTGCTTGTGACTTACAGGGTCCAGTGCTGGTGACATGGGGGTCCAGTCCTGGTGGCGTGCAGTGTCCAGTGCTGATGGCGTGCTGGTGTCGTGCAGGGTCCAGTGCTGGTGACGTGCAGGGTCCTGTGCTGCTGACCTTCAGGGTCCAGTGCTCGGGGCGTGCAGGGTCCAGTCCTGATGGCGTGCTGGTGACCTTCAGGGTCAGGGCTGGTGACGTGCAGCGACCAGTGCTGATGGCGTGCAGGGTCCAGTACTCGAGGCGTGCAGGGTTTAGTGCTCGAGGCGTGCTGGTGATCTTCAGGGTCCAGTGCTGGTGACGTGCAGGGTCCAGTGCTGTGGTGACAGGCAGGCTCCAGTGCTGGTGACGTGCAGGTTCCAGTGCACATGACGTGCAAGGTCCAGTGCTAAAGGCGTGCTGATGACCTTCAGGGACCGGTGCTGTTGTCGTGCAGCTTCCAGTGCTGGTGGCGTGCAGGGTCCAGTGCTCATGATGTGCAGGGACAAGTGCTTGTGGCGTGCAGGGGCCCAGTGCCCGGGCGTGCAGGGTCAGTGGTGCGTGGCGTGCAGTGTCATGTGCTCGAGGCGTGCTGGTGATCTTCAGGGTCAGTGCTGGTGGCGTGCAGGGTCCAGTGCTCCTCGTGCAGGGACCAGTGCTCCTCCACGTGCAGTGTCAGTGCTCGAGGCGTGCTGTTTACCTTCGGGGTCCTGTGCTGGTGTTGTGGACGTGCAAGGTCCAGTGCTCGTGACGTGCAAGTTCCAGTGCTAGAGATGTGCAGGGTCCCGTGCTCGAGACGTGCTGGTGACCTTCAGGGTCCAGTGCTGGTGATGTGCAGGGTCCAGTGCTCGCGACGTGCAGGGTCCCGTGCTCGAGACGTGCTGGTGACCTTCAGGGTCCAGTGCTTTCCGAGCGCGTGCAGGGCAGATTGCTGCCGGCGTGGGGTCCATTGCTTGTGATGTGCAGGGGCCAGTGCACCGTGGCGTGCAGCGTCCAGTGCTGGTGGCGTGCAGGGTCCAGTGCTCGTGGCGTGCAGGGTCCAGTGCTCGTGACGTGCAAGGTCCAGTGCTCGTGACGTGCAGGGTCCAGTGCTGATGATGTGCAGGGACAAGTGCTTGTGACGTGCAGGGCCCAGTGGTCGTGACGTGCAGTGTCAATTGCTGATGAAGTGCTGGAGACTTTCAGGGTCAAGTGCTGGTGACACGCAGGGTCCAGTATTGGTGACGTGCAGGGTCTAGTGCCGATGACGTGCTGGTGACGTGCAGGGTCCAGTGCTGGTGACGTGCAGGTTCCTGTGCTGCTGACCTTCAGGGTCCAGTGCTCGAGACGTGCAGGGTCCAGTCCTGATGATGTGCTGGTGACCTTCAGGGTCCAGGGCTGGTGACGTGCAGGGTCCAGTGCTGATGACGTGCAGGGTCCAGTACTCGAGACGTGCAGGGTTTAGTGCTCGAGACGTGCTGCTGATCTTCAGGGTCCAGTGCTGGTGACGGGCTGGTGATGTGCATAATCCAGTGCTCGAGGCGTGCAGGGGTCAGTGCTTTCGGGCGTGCAGGGTCCAGTCCTGATGACGTGCTGATGCCCTTCAGGGTCCAGTGCTGGTGATGTGCAGGGTCCAGTGCTGATGAAGTGCACCGTCCAGTGCTCGAGACATGCAGGGTCCTGGGCTCGAGACGTGCTAGTGACCTTCAGGGTCCAGTGCTCGTGACATGCAAGGTCCAGTGCTCGTGACGTGCAGGTCCAGTGCTAGAGATGTGCAGGGTCCCGTGCTCGAGACGTGCTGGTGACCTTCAGGGTCCAGTGCTGCTGATGTGCAGGGTCCAGTGCTGATGAAGTGCAGGGTCCAGTGCTCGCGACGTGCAGGGTCCCGTGCTCGAGGCGATGCTGGTGACCTTCAGGGTCAGTGCTTCGTGACGTGCAGTGTCCAGTGCTCATGGCGTGCAAGGTCCAGTGCTCGAGACGTGCAAGGTCCAGTGCTCGAGACGTGCAGGGACAAGTGCTTGTGACGTGAAGGGATCAGTGGTCGTTAGGTGCAGTGTCAATTGCTGATAAAGTGCTTGTGACTTACAGGGTCCAGTGCTGGTGACATGCAGGGTCCAGTCCTGGTGGCGTGCAGTGTCCAGTGCTGATGGCGTGCTGGTGTCGTGCAGGGGGTCAGTGCTGGTGACGTGCAGGGTCCTGTGCTGCTGACCTTCAGGGTCCAGTGCTCGAGGCGTGCAGGGTCCAGTCCTGATAACGTGCTGGTGACCTTCAGGGTCGGGGCTGGTGACGTGCAGCGACCAGTGCTGATGGCGTGCAGGGTCAGTACCGGGCGTGCAGGGTTTAGTGCTCGAGACGTGCTGGTGATCTTCAGGGTCCAGTGCTGGTGACGTGCAGGGTCCAGTGCTGTGGTGACAGGCAGGCTCCAGTGCTGGTGACGTGCAGGTTCCAGTGCACATGACGTGCAAGGTCCAGTGCTAAAGACGTGCTGATGACCTTCAGGGACCAGTGCTGTTGTCGTGCAGCTTCCAGTGCTGGTGACGTGCAGGGTCCAGTGCTCATGATGTGCAGGGACAAGTGCTTGTGACGTGCAGGGCCCAGTGCCCGAGACGTGCAGGGTCCAGTGGTCGTGACGTGCAGTGTCATGTGCTCGAGACGTGCTGGTGATCTTCAGGGTCCAGTGCTGGTGACGTGCAGGGTCCAGTGCTCCTCACGTGCAGGGACCAGTGCTCCTCACGTGCAGTGTCCAGTGCTCGAGACGTGCTGTTTACCTTCAGGGTCCTGTGCTGGTGTTGTGACGTGCAAGGTCCAGTGCTCGTGACGTGCAAGTTCCAGTGCTAGAGATGTGCAGGGTCCCGTGCTCGAGGGGCGTGCTGGTGACCTTCAGGGTCCAGTGCTGGTGATGTGCAGGGTCCAGTGCCAGCGATGTGCAGGGTCCGTGCTCGGGGCGTGCTGGTGACCTTCAGGGGTCCAGTGCTCGTGGCGTGCAGTGTCAGTGCTCGAAGACCTCCTGGTGATGTGCATGGTCAGTGCTGATGAAGTGCAAGGTCCAGTGCTCGTGACGTGCAGCGTCCAGTGCTGATGATGTGCAGGGACCAGTGCTTCTGACCTGCATGGTCCCGTGCTCCTGACGTGCAGGTCAGTGCTCGGGCGTGCAGGGACAAGTGCTGATAAAAGTGCTGGTGACATTCAGGGTCCAGTGCTGGTGACATGCAGGGTCCAGTGCTGGTGGCGTGCAGGGTCCTGTGCTGCTGACCTTCGGGTCCACTGCCGAGGCGTGCAGGGTCCAGTCCTGATGATGTGCAGGGTCCAGTGCTGATGGCGTGCGGTCCAGTGCTCTAGGCGTGCTGGTGATGTGCATAATCCAGTGCTCGAGGCGTGCAGGGTCCAGTGCTCGGGCGTGCAGGGTCCAGTGCTGATGAAGTGCAGGGTCAGTGCTGGACATGCAGGGTCCGGGGCGAGAGAAGTGCTGGTGACCTTCAGGGTCCAGTGCTCGTGACGTGCAAGGTCCAGTGCTCGTGACGTGCAAGGTCAGTGCTAGATATGTGCAGGGTCCGTGCTCGAAGGCGTGCTGGTGACCTTCAGGGTCCAGTGCTGGTGATGTGCAGGGTCCAGTGCTGATGAAGTGCAGGGTCCATTGCTCGCTGGCGATGCAGGGTCATTCTTTCGAGGCGATGCTGGTGACCTTCAGGGTCCAGTGCTCGTGACGTGCAGTGTCTAGTGCTCGAGACCTGCTGGTGATGTGCAGGGTCCAGTGCTCGTGAAGTGCAAGGTCCAGTGCTCGTGACGTGCAGGGGTCAGTGCTCGTGGAGTGCAAGGTCCAGTGCTCGTGATATTGCAGGGTCCAGTGCTGATGATGTGCAGGGACCAGTGCTGGTGGCGTGCATGGTCCGTGCTCCCTGGCGTGCAAGGTCAGTGCTTTCGGGCGTGCAGGGACAAGTGCTGTGGCGTGAAGGATTTCCAGTGGTCGTTACGTGCAGTGTCAGTGCTGATAAAGTGCTGCTGACTTTCAGGGTCCAGTGCTGGTGACATGCAGGGTCCAGTCCTGGTGACGTGCAGTGTCAGTCCTGATGACGTGCTGGTGACGTGCAGGGGTCCAGTGCTGGTGACGTGTAGGGATCCTGTGCTGCTGACCTTCAGGGTCCAGTGCTCGAGACGTGCAGGGTCCAGTCCTGATGACGTGCTGGTGACCTTCAGGGGTCCAGGGCTTGTGACGTTCAGGGACCAGTGCTGATGGCATGCAGGGTCCACTACTCGGGACGTGCAGGGTTTGAGTGCTCGAGACGTGCTGGTGATCTTCAGGGTACAGTGCTGGTGACGTGCAGGGTCCAGTGCTGTTGGCGTGCAGCGTCCAGTGCTGGTGGACGTGCAGGGGTCAGTGCTTGAGGCGATGCTGGTGCCCTTCAGGGGTCCAGTGCTGATGGCGATGCTGGTGACCTTCAGGGTCAGGGCTGGTGGCGATGCAGGGTCCAGTGCTGATGGCGTTCAGGGTCGAGTACTCGGGCGTGCAGGGTCTTTCGAGGCGTGCTGGTGATGTACAGGGTCCAGTGCTAAGTGGCGTGAAAGGTCAGTGCTCTTATTGTATTACTTGTATTGTAACACTTGAATGTATTTGTATTTGCTTGCGATTGTAAAGTCACCCTGGATAAGGGCGTCTGCTAAATAAATAATAATAATAATAATAAAAGGTCCAGTGCTCGAGGCGTTACGGTCCCGTGCCGAGATGTGCTGGTGACCTTCAGGGTCCAGTGCTCATGACGTGCGGTGTCCAGTGCTCCGAGACGTGCTGGTGATGCACGGGGTCAGTGCTCGTGACGTGCAGGTCCAGTGCTCGTGACGTGCAGGGTCAGTGCTGATGATGTGCAGGGACCAGTGCTTGTGGCGATGCATGGTAAAGTGCTCCCTGACATGCAAGGTCCAGTGCTCCGAGACGTGCAGAGACAAAACTTGTGGCGTGCAGGGGTCCAGTGGTCGTGACGTGCAGTGTCGGTGCTGATGAAGTGCTGGAGACTTTCAGGGTCCAGTGCTGGTGACATACAGTGTCCAGTACTGGTGACGTGCAGGGTCCAGTGCTGATGACGTGCTGGTGACGTGCAGGGTCCAGTGCTGGTGACGTACAGGGTCCAGTGCTGCTGACCTTCAGGGTCCAGTGCTCGAGACATGCAGGGTCAGTCCTGATTACGTGCTGGTGACCTTCAGGTTCCAGGGCTGGTGACGTGCAGGGGTCCAGTGCTGATGGCGTGCAGGGTCCAGTACTCGAGACGCGGGGTTTAATGCCGTGACATGCAGGGTCCAGTGCTTGAGACGTGCAGGTTCCAGTCCTGATTACGTGCTTGTGACCTTCAGGGTCCAGGGCTGGTGATATTCAGAGTCCAGTGCTGGTGACGTGCAGGGTCCACTACTGGTGGCGTGCAGGGTCCAGTGCTGATGGCGTGCAAAGGTCAGTGCTCGTGACATGAAGGGTCCAGTGCTCGGGACGTGCTGGTGATGTGCATAATCCAGTGCTCCGGGCGTGCAGGGTCAGTGCTCGAGACGTGCTAGTGCCCTTTAGAGTCCAGGGCTGGTGATGTGCAGGGTCCAGTGCTGATGAAGTGCAGGGTCCAGTGCTCGAGACATGCAGGGTCCCGGGCTCGAGAAGTGCTGGTGACCTTCAGGGTCCAGTGCTGGTGACGTGCAGTGTCAGTGCTCGAGGCGTGCTGGTTACCTTCAGGGTCCTGTGCTGGTGATGATGTGGCGTGCAAGGTCCAGTGCTCGTGGCGTGCAAGTTCCAGTGCTAGAGATGTGCGGGTCCCGTGCTCGAGACGTGCTGGTGACCTTCAGGGTCCAGTACTGGTGATGTGCAGGGTCAGTGCTGATGAAGTGCAGGGTCAGTGCTCGCGGCGTGCAGGGTCCCGATGCTCGGGCGTGCTGTGGTGACCTTCGGGGTCCAGTGCTCGTGACGTGCAGTGTCCAGTGCTCGAGACCTGCTGGTGATGTGCATGGTCCAGTGCTCATGCGAAGTGCAAGGTCCAGTGCTCGTGGGTGCAGCGTCAGTGCTGATGATGATACGGGGACCAGTGCTTCTGACCTGCATGGTCCCGTGCTCCTGGCGTGCAAGGTCCAGTGCTCTGAGATGTGCAGGGACAAGTGCTGATAAAGTGCTGGTGACATTCAGGGTCCAGTGCTGGTGACATGCAGGGTCCAGTGCTGGTGACGTGCAGGGTCCTGTGCTGCTGACCTTCAGGGTCCACTGCTCGAGACGTGCAGGGTCCAGTCCTGATGATGTGCAGGGTCAGTGCTGATGGCGTGCCGGGGTCAGTGCTCGTGACGTATGCAGGGTCGAGTGCTTTCGAGACTTGCTGGTGATAATGCATAATCAGTGCTCGAGGCGTGCAGGGTCAGTGCTCGAGGGCGTGCAGGGTCCAGTCCTGATGGCGTGCTGGTGCCCTTCAGTGTCCAGTGCTGGTGATGTGCAGGGTCCAGTGCTGATGAAGTGCAGGGTCCAGTGCTCGAGACATGCAGGGTCCGGGGCTCGAGAAGTGCTGGTGACCTTCAGGGTCCAGTGCTCGTGACGTGCAAGGTCCAGTGCTCGTGACGTGCAAGGTCCAGTGCTAGATATGTGCAGGGTCCATTGCTCGCGGCGTGCGGGGTCCGTGCTCGAGGCGTGGTGACCTTCAGGGTCCGGTGCTCGTCCACGTGCGGTGTCTAGTGCTTTCGAGACCTGCTGGTGATGTGCAGGGTCCAGTGCTCGTGAAGTGCAAGGTCCAGTGCTGGTGACGTGCAGGGTCCAGTGCTCGTGAAGTGCAAGGTCCAGTGCTCGTGATGTGCAGGGTCCAGTGCTGATGATGTGCAGGGACCAGTGCTTAGCGTGCATGGTCCCGTGCTCCTGGCGTGCAGGTCCAGTGCTCGAGGCGTGCAGGGACAAGTGCTTGTGGCGTGAAGGTTCCAGTGGTGGTCGCGTGCAGTGTCAATTGCTGATAAAGTGTGCTGCTGACTTTTCGGGGTCAGTGCTGGTGACATGCAGGGGTCAGTCCTGGTGACGTGCAGTGTCCAGTCCTGATGGCGTGCTGGTGTCGTGCAGGGGTCCAGTGCGGGACGTGCAGGATCCTGTGCTGCTGACCTTCAGGGTCAGTGCTTGTGATGTGCAGGGACAAATGCTCAAGGCGTGCATGGCCAAGTGCCGAGTCGTGCAGGGGTCAGTGCTTTGTGACATGCAGGATCCAGTCCTGGTGGCATGCGGGGTCCAGTGCTGATGAGCGTGCTAGTGGCGTGCAGGGTCAGGGCTGGTGGCGTGCAGGGTCCAGTGCTGATGACGTGGAGGGTCCAGTACTCGAGACGTGCAGGGTCCAGTGCTCGAGGCGTGCTGGTGATCTTCAGGGTCCAGTGCTGGTGGCGTGCAGGGTCAGTGCTGGTGGCGATGAGGTCAGTGCTCCTCTCCGTGCAGTGTCCAGTGATTCGAGGCGTGCTGGTGATGTACAGGGTCCAGTGCTTGTCATATGAAGGTCCAGTGCTCGTGATGTGCAAGGTCCAGTGCTCGGGGCGTGCACTGTCGATCGCTTTCGAGCGTGCTCGTGACCTTCAGGGTCCAGTGCTGTCGACGTGCAGTGTCCACTGCTCGAGGCGTGCTGGTGATGTGCAGGGGTCCAGTGCTCGTGACGTGCAGGTCCAGTGCTGGTGGCGTGCAGGGTCCAGTGCTCGTGACGTGCAGGTTCCAGTGCTCTAGAGCGTGCAGGGTCAGTGCTGCCGAGGCGTGCTGGTGGCCTTCAGGGTCCAGTGCTCGTGGCGTGCAGGTCCAGTGCTCGTGGCGTGCAGGGACCAGTGCTGTCGACGTGCAGGGTCCAGTGCTCGAGACATGCTGGTGATGTGCAGGGGCCAGTGCTGGTGATGTGCGGGTCAGTGCTGATGAAGTGCAGGGTCCAGTGCTCGAGGCGTGCAGGGTCCCGTGCTAGAGTGCTGGTGACCTTCAGGTCCAGTGCTCGTGACGTGCAGTGTCCATTGCTCGAGACCTGCTGGTGATGTGCAGGGTCCAGTGCTGATGATGTGCATGGCCCAGTGCCCAAGGCGTGCAGGGTCCAGTGGTGCGTGACGAGCAGTGTCGTATGTGCTGATGACGTGCTGGGTGACTTTCAGGGGTCAGTGCTGTTGACATGCAGGGTCAGTACTCAAGACGTGCAGGGTCCTGTGCTGATGACGTGCTAGTGGCGTGCAGGGTCCAGTGCTGGTGATGTGCAGGGCTACTGCTGCTGACCTTCGGGTTCCAGTGCTCGAGACGTACAGGGTCCAGTCCTGATGACGTGCAGGGTCGAGTACTCGAGACGTGCATTGTTTAGTGCTCGAGACGTGCTGGTGATCTTCAGGGTCCAGTGCTGGTGACGTGCGGGTTCCAGTGCTGATGACGTGCTGGGGTCCAGTGCTCAAGACATGCTGGTGACGTCCAGGTCCAGTGCTCGAGGCGTGCTGGGTCCAGTGCTTCTGGCGTGCAGGGTCCAGTGCTGGTGACGTGCTGGGTCCAGTTCACCGAGACTTGCTGGTGACGTGCAGGGTCCAGTGCTGATGACATGCAGGGTCCAGTGCTCATGACGTGCAGGGTCCAGTGCTGGTGATGTAGGGTCCAGTTCTCGAGACGTGCAGGGTCAGTGCTTTCGAGGCGTGCAGGGGTAGAAGTGCCGGCGTGCAGGGTCCAGTGCAGGTGACGTGCAGGGTCCAGTGTTCGTGACCTGCAGGGTCCAGTTCTCGAAGACGTTTAGGGTAGAATGCTGTCGGCGTGCAGGGTCCAGTGCTGTCGACGTGCATGGTCCAGTGCTTGTGACATGCAGGGTCCAGTGCTGGAGACATGCAGGATCCAGTACTGATTGACTTGTGACCTTCGGGGTCAGGGCTGGTGATCTTCAGGGGTCCAGTGCTGGTGGCGTGCAGGGTCCAGTGCAGGTGGCGTGCAGGGTCCGGTGCTGATGACGTGTGCGGTCCGTGTGCTCGTGACATGCAGGGTCCAGTGTTCGAGACGTGCAGGGTCAGTGCTCCGGGGACGTGCAGGGTCCAGTTCTTGAGGCGTGCTGGTGCCTTCAGGGTCCAGTGCTGATGAAGTGCAGGGTCCAGTGCTCGAGCCATGCAGGGTCCCGTGCTCGAGACGTGCTGGTGATCTTCAGGGTCCAGTGCTGGTGACGTGCAGGGTCCAGTGCTCGAGACGTGCAGGGTCCAGTGCTCGAGACATGCATGGTCCCGTGTAAAGGCGTGCTGGTGATCTTCAGGGTCCAGTGCTGGTGGCGATGCAGGGGTGCTCCCGGCGTGATGGTGATGTGCATAATCCAGTGCTCGAGACGTGCAGGGTCCAGTGCTCGAGATGTGCAGGGTCCAGTGCTTGAGACGTGCTGGTGCCCTTCAGGGTCCAGTGCTGATGAAGTGCAGGGTCCAGTGCTCGAGACGTGCTGGTGATCTTCAGGGTCCAGTGCTGGTGACGTGCAGGGTCCAGTGCTCCAGACGTGCAGGGTCCAGTCCTGATTACGTGCTGGTGACCTTCAGGGTCCAGGGCTGGTGACATGCAGGGTCCAGTGCTGATGGCGTGCAGGGTCCAGTGCTCGAGATGTGCAGGGTCCAGTGCTTGAGACGTGCTGGTGCCCTTCAGGGTCCAGTGCTGATGAAGTGCAGGGTCCCGTGCTCGAGACGTGCTGGTGATCTTCAGGGTCCAGTGCTGGTGACGTGCAGGGTCCAGTGCTCCAGACGTGCAGGGTCCAGTCCTGATTACGTGCTGGTGACGTTTCAGGGTCCAGGGCTGGTGACGTGCAGGGTCCAGTGCTGATGGCGTGCAGGGTCAGTACGAGGGGCGTACGGCAGGGTTTAATGCTCGTGACATGCAGGGTCAGTGCTTGAGGCGTGCAGGTTCCAGTCCTGATTACGTGCTTGTGACCTTCAGGGTCCAGGGCTGGTGATCTTCTGGAGTCCAGTGCTGGTGACGTGCAGGGTCCACTACTGGTGACGTGCAGGGTCCAGTGCTGATGGCGTTCTGCGGTCCAGTGCTCGTGACATGCATGGTCCAGTGCTCGAGACGTGCTGGTGATGTGCATAATCCAGTGCTCGAGACGTGCAGGGTCCAGTGCTCGAGACGTGCAGGGTCCAGTGCTTGAGACGTGCTAGTGCCCTTCAGAGTCCAGGGCTGGTGATGTGCAGGGTCCAGTGCTGATGAAGTGCAGGGTCCAGTGCTCGAGACATGCAGGGTCCCGGGCTCGAGACGTGCTGGTGACCTTCAGGGTCCAGTGCTGGTGACGTGCAGTGTCCAGTGCTCGAGACGTGCTGGTTACCTTCAGGGTCCTGTGCTGGTGATGTGACGTGCAAGGTCCAGTGCTCGTGACGTGCAAGTTATTATTATTATTATTTTTTATTTCTTAGCAGACGCCCTTATCCAGGGCGACTTACAATTGTTACAAGATATCAAATTATTTTTTACATTCAATTACATTATTTTTTACACATTATTTTTACATACAATTACCCATTTATACAGCTGGGTTTTACTGGTGCAATCTGGGTAAAGTACCTTGCTCAAAGGGTACAGCAGCAGCGTCCTCCACGGGATTGAATCCACAACCCTCGGTCAAGGGTCCAGAGCCTAACCACTACTCCACACTGCTGCCCCACTACTCCACAGTGCTAGAGATGTGCATGGTCCCTTGCTCGAGACGTGCTGGTGACCTTCAGGGTCCAGTGCTGGTGATGTGCAGGGTCCAGTGCTGATGAAGTGCAGGGTCCAGTGCTCGCGACGTGCAGGGTCCCGTGCTCGAGACGTGCTGGTGACCTTCAGGGTCCAGTGCTGCGTGACGTGCAGGTGTCAGTGCTCGAGACCTCCTGGTGATGTGCATGGTCCAGTGCTCATGAAGTGCAAGGTCCAGTGCTCGTGACATGCAGCGTCCAGTGCTGATGATGTGCAGGGACCAGTGCTTGTGACCTGCATGGTCCCGTGCTCCTGGCGGTGCAGGTCAGTGCTCGAGACGGGCAGGGACAAGTGCTGATAAAGTGCTGGTGACATTCAGGGTCAGTGCTGGTGACATGCAGGGTCCAGTGCTGGTGACGTGCAGGGTCCTGTGCTGCTGACCTTCAGGGTCCACTGCTCGAGACGTGCAGGGTCCAGTCCTGATGATGTGCAGGGTCCAGTGCTGATGGCGATATGCGGTCCAGTGCTCGTGACATGCAGGGTCGAGTGCTCGAGACTTGCTGGTGATGTGCATAATCCAGTGCTCGAGGCGTGCAGGGTCCAGTGCTCGAGGCGTGCGGGGTCCAGTCCTGATGGCGTGCTGGTGCACTTCAGTGTCCAGTGCTGGTGATGTGCGGGGGTCCAGGGCTGATGAAGTGCAGGGTCAGTGCTCGAGACATGCAGGGTCGGGGCTCGAAGTGCTGGTGACCTTCAGGGTCCAGTGCCTTGACGTGCAGGGTCAGTGCTCGTGGCGTGCAAGGTCAGTGCTAGATATGTGCAGGGGTCCCGTGCGGGAGGCGTGCTGGTGACCTTCAGGGTCCAGTGCTGGTGATGTGCAGGGTCCAGTGCTGATGAAGTGCAGGGTCCATTGCTCGCGACGTGCAGGGTCCCGTGCTCGAGACGTGCTGGTGACCTTCAGGGTCCAGTGCTCGTGACGTGCAGTGTCTAGTGCTCGAGACCTGCTGGTGATGTGCAGGGTCCAGTGCTCGTGAAGTGCAAGGTCCAGTGCTCGTGATGTGCAGGGTCCAGTGCTGATGATGTGCAGGGACCAGTGCTTGTGACGTGCATGGTCCCGTGCTCCTGACGACGTGCAGGTCAGTGCTCGAGACGTGCAGGGACAAGTGCTTGTGACGTGAAGGTTCCAGTGGTCGTTACGTGCAGTGTCAATTGCTGATAAAGTGCTGCTGACTTTCAGGGTCCAGTGCTGGTGACATGCAGGGTCCAGTCCTGGTGACGTGCAGTGTCCAGTCCTGATGACGTGCTGGTGTCGTGCAGGGTCCAGTGCGGGTGACGTGCAGGATCCTGTGCTGCTGACCTTCAGGGTCCAGTGCTCGAGACGTGCAGGGTCCAGTCCTGATGACGTGCTGGTGACCTTCAGGGTCCAGGGCTTGTGACGTTCAGGGACCAGTGCTGATGACGTGCAGGGTCCACTACTCGAGACGTGCAGGGTTTAGTGCTCGAGACGTGCTGGTGATATTCAGGGTACAGTGCTGGTGACGTGCAGTGTCCAGTGCTGTTGACGTGCAGCGTCCAGTGCTGGTGACGTGCAGGGTCCAGTGCTTGTGATGTGCAGGGACAAATGCTCAAGACGTGCAGGGCCAAGTGCCCGAGTCGTGCAGGGTCCAGTGGTCGTGACGTGCAGTGTCATATGTGAATGACGTGTTGGTGACTTTCAGGGTCCAGTGCTTGTGACATGCAGGATCCAGTCCTGGTGACGTGCAGGGTCCAGTGCTGGTGATGTGCAGGGTCCACTGCTGCTGACCTTCAGGGTCCAGTGCTCGAGATGTGCAGGGTCCAGTCCTGATGACGTGCTGGTGACCTTCAGGGTCCAGGGCTGGTGACGTGCAGGGTCCAGTGCTGATGACGTGCAGGGTCCAGTACTCGAGACGTGCAGGGTTTAGTGCTCGAGACGTGCTGGTGATCTTCAGGGTCCAGTGCTGGTGACGTGCAGGGTCCAGTGCTGGTGACGTGCAGGGTCCAGTGCTCCTCACGTGCAGTGTCCAGTGCTCGAGACGTGCTGGTGATGTATAGGGTCCAGTGCTTGTCATATGAAAGGTCCAGTGCTCGTGATGTGCAAGGTCCAGTGCTCGAGACGTTCACTGTCCCGTGCTCGAGACGTGCTGGTGACCTTCAGGGTCCAGTGCTCATGACGTGCAGTGTCCACTGCTCGAGACGTGCTGGTGATGTGCAGGGTCCAGTGCTCGTGACGTGCAAGGTCCAGTGCTCATGACGTGCAGGGTCCAGTGCTCGTGACGTGCAGGGTCCCGTGCTCGAGACATGCTGGTGACCTTCAGGGGCCAGTGCTGGTGATGTGCAGGGTCCAGTGCTGATGAAGTGCAGGGTCCAGTGCTCGAGACGTGCAGGGTCCCGTGCTTGAGACGTGCTGGTGACCTTCAGGGTCCAGTGCTCGTGACGTGCAGTGTCCATTGCTCGAGACCTGCTGGTGATGTGCAGGGTCCAGTGCTGATGATGTGCATGGCCCAGTGCCCAAGACGTGCAAGGTCCAGTGCTCATGACGTGCAGGGTCCAGTGCTCGAGACGTGCAGGGTCCTGTGCTCGAGACGTGCTGGTGGCCTTCAGGGTCCAGTGCTCGTGACGTGCAAGGTCCAGTGCTCGTGACGTGCAAGGTCCAGTGCTCGAGACGTGCAGGGTCCCGTGCTCGAGACATGCTGGTGACCTTCAGGGGCCAGTGCTGGTGATGTGCAGGGTCCAGTGCTGATGAAGTGCAGGGTCCAGTGCTCGAGACGTGCAGGGTCCCGTGCTCGAGACGTGCTGGTGACCTTCAGGGTCCAGTGCTCGTGACGTGCAGTGTCCATTGCTCGAGACCTGCTGGTGATGTGCAGGGTCCAGTGCTGATGATGTGCATGGCCCAGTGCCCAAGACGTGCAGGGTCCAGTGGTCGTGACGAGCAGTGTCATGTGCTGATGACGTGCTGGTGACTTTCAGGGTCCAGTGCTGGTGACATGCAGGGTCCAGTAGTGGTTACGTGCAGGGTCCTGTGCTGATGACGTGCTAGTGACGTGCAGGGTCCAGTGCTGGTGATGTGCAGGGGCTACTGCTGCTGACCTTCGGGTTCCAGTGCTCGAGACGTACAGGGTCCAGTCCTGATGACGTGCAGGGTCGAGTACTCGAGACGTGCATTGTTTAGTGCTCGAGACGTGCTGGTGATCTTCAGGGTCCAGTGCTGGTGACGTGCAGGTTCCAGTGCTCAAGACATGCTGGTGACGTCCAGGGTCCAGTGCTCGAGACGTGCAGGGTCCAGTGCTTCTGACGTGCAGGGTCCAGTGCTGGTGACGTGCTGGGTCCAGTTCTCGAGACTTGCTGGTGACGTGCAGGGTCCAGTGCTGATGACATGCAGGGTCCAGTGCTCATGACGTGCAGGGTCCAGTGCTGGTGATGTAGAGGGTCCAGTTCTCGAGACGTGCAGGGTCCAGTGCTCGAGACGTGCAGGGTAGAGTGCTGCCGACGTGCAGGGTCCAGTGCAGGTGATGTGCAGGGTCCAGTGTTCGTGACCTGCAGGGTCCAGTTCTCGAGACGTTTAGGGTAGAATGCTGTCGACGTGCAGGGTCCAGTGCTGTCGACGTGCAGGGTCCAGTGCTTGAGACGTACAGGGTCCAGTGTTGATGACGTGCATGGTCCAGTGCTTGTGACATGCAGGGTCCAGTGCTTGAGACGTGCAGGGTCCAGTACTGATTACGTGCTTGTGACCTTCAGGGTCCAGGGCTGGTGATCTTCAGGGTCCAGTGCTGGTGACGTGCAGGGTCCACTACTGGTGACGTGCAGGGTCCAGTGCTGATGACGTGCACGGTCCAGTGCTCGTGACATGCAGGGTCCAGTGTTCGAGACGTGCAGGGTCCAGTGCTCGAGACGTGCAGGGTCCAGTGCTTGAGACGTGCTGGTGCCCTTCAGGGTCCAGTGCTGATGAAGTGCAGGGTCCAGTGCTCGAGCCATGCAGGGTCCCGTGCTCGAGACGTGCTGGTGATCTTCAGGGTCCAGTGCTGGTGACGTGCAGGGTCCAGTGCTCGGTGACGTGCTGGTGATGTGCATAATCCAGTGCTGAGACGTGCAGGGTCCAGTGCTCGAGACATGCAGGGTCCCGTGCTCGAGACGTGCTGGTGATCTTCAGGGTCCAGTGCTGGTGACGTGCAGGGTCCAGTGCTCGAGACGTGATGGTGATGTGCATAATCCAGTGCTCGCAGACGTGCAGGGTCCAGTGCTCGAGATGTGCAGGGTCCAGTGCTTGAGACGTGCTGTTGCCCTTCAGGGTCCAGTGCTGATGAAGTGCAGGGTCCAGTGCTCGAGACGTGCAGGGGTCCAGGGCGTGCTGGTGATCTTCAGGTCCAGTGCTGGTGACGTGCAGGGTCCAGTGCTCGAGACGTGCTGGTGATGTACAGGGTCCAGTGCTCGTGACGTGAAAGGTCCAGTGCTCGTGATGTGCAAGGTCCAGTGCTCGAGACGTGCTTCGGGCTTGGGAGGCGTGCTGGTGACCTTCAGGGTCCAGTGCTCATGACGTGCAGTGTCCAGTGCTCGAGACGTGCTGGTGATGTGCAGGGTCCAGTGCTCGTGACGTGCAAGGTCCAGTGCTCGTGACGTGCAGGGTCCAGTGCTGATGATGTGCAGGGACAAGTCCTTGTGACGTGCAGGGCCCAGTGGTCTTGACGTGCAGTGTCAATTGCTGATGAAGTGCTGGATACTTTCAGGGTCCGGTGCTGGTGACATGCAGGGTCCAGTCCTGGTGACGTGCAGGGTCCAGTGCTGATGACGTGCTGGTGACGTGCAGGGTCCAGTGCTGGTGACGTGCAGGGCCCAGTGCTGATGACGTGCAGGGTCCAGTGCTCGAGACATGCAGGGTAGAGTGCTGCCGTGCAGGGTCCCGTGCAGGTGATGTGCAGGGTCCAGTGCTCGTGACCTGCAGGGTCCAGTTCTCGAGACGTTTAGGGTAGAATGCTGTCGACGTGCAGGGTCCAGTGCTCGAGACGTGCAGGGTCCAGTGCTCGAGACGTGCAGGGTCCAGTGTTGATGACGTGCATGGTCCAGTGCTTGTGACATGCAGGGTCCAGTGCTTGATAAGTGCAGGGTCCAGTCCTGATTACGTGCTTGTGACCTTCAGGGTCCAGGGCTGGTGATGATCTTCAGGGTCCAGTGCTGAACGTGCTGGTGGTGTCGATTCAGGGTCCAGTGCTGGTGCGTGCAGGGTCCAGTGCTGCTGACCTTCAGGGTCCAGTGCTTGAGACGTGCAGGGTCCAGTCCTGATGACGTGCTGGTAACCTTCAGGGTCTAGGGCTGGTGACGTGCAGGGTCCAGTGCTGATGACGTGCAGGGTCGAGTGCTGGTGACAGGCAGGGTCCAGTGCTGGTGACGTGCAGGTTCCAGTGCACATGACGTGCAAGGTCCAGTGCTCGAGACGTGCAGAGACAAGTGCTTGTGACGTGAAGGGTCCAGTGGTCGTTACGTGCAGTGTCATTTGCTGATGAAGTCCTGGTGACGTGCAGGGTCCAGTCCTGGTGACGTGCAGGGTCCAGTGCTGATGATGTGCTGGTGTCGTGCATGGTCCAGTGCTGGTGACGTGCAGGGTCCAGTGCTGCTGACCTTCAGGGTCCAGTGCTCGAGACGTGCAGGGTCCAGTCCTGATGACGTGCTGGTGACCTTCAGGGTCCAGGGCTGGTGACGTGCAGGGACCAGTGCTGATGACGTGCAGGGTCCAGTGCTCGAGACGTGCAGGGTTTAGTGCTCGAGACGTGCTGGTGATCTTCAGGGTCCAGTGCTGGTGACGTGCAGGGTCCAGTGCTGTTGACAGGCAGGCTCCAGTGCTGGTGACGTGCAGGTTCCAGTGCACATGACGTGCAAGGTCTAGTGCTCAAGACGTGCTATTGTTCAGGGACCAGTGCTGTTGACGTGCAGCGTCCAGTGCTGGTGACGTGCAGGGTCTAGTGATCGTGATGTGCAGGGAAAAGTGCTTGTGACGTGCAGGGCCCAGTGCACAAGACGTGCAGGGTCCAGTGGTCGTGATGTGCAGAGTCCAGTGCTGGTGATGTGCAGGGTCCAGTGCTGCTGACCTTCAGGGTCCAGTGCTTGAGACGTGCAGGGTCCAGTCCTGATGACGTGCTGGTGACCTTCAGGGTCCAGGGCTGGTGACGTGCAGGGTCCAGTGCTGATGACGTGCAGGGTCGAGTGCTGGTGACAGGCAGGGTCCAGTGCTGGTGACGTGCAGGTTCCAGTGCACATGACGTGCAGGGTCCAGTGCTCAAGACGTGCTGGTGACGTGCAGGGTCCAGTGCTTGTGATGTGCAGGGTCAAGTGCTCGTGACGTGCTGGGTCCAGTTGTCGAGACTTGCTGGTGACGTGCAGGGTCCAGTGCTGATGACATGCAGGGTCCAGTGCTCATGACGTGCAGGGTCCAGTGCTGATTACGTGCAGGGTCCAGTGCTCGTGACGTACAGGGTCCAGTGCTGGTGACGTGCAGTGTACAGTTCTCAAGACGTGCAGGGTCCAGTGCTCGAGATGTGCAGGGTCCAGTGCTGGTGACGTGCAGGGTCCAGTGCTCGTGACGTGCAGGGTCCAGTGCAGGTGATGTGCAGGGTACAGTGCTGGTGATGTGCAGGGTCCAGTGCTTGTGATGTGCAGGGTCCAGTGCTGGTGGCGTGCAGTGTCAGTGTGCTGTAGGCCGTGCAGGGTCCAGTGCAGGCGATGTGCAGGGTCCAGTGCTCGTGACATGCAGGGTCCAGTGCTGTCGACGTGCCGGGTCCAGTGCTGGTGACGTGCAGGGTCCAGTGCTCGAGACGTGCAGGATTCAGTGCTGGTGACGTGCAGGGTCCAGTGCTCGTGACGTCCAGGGTCCAGTGCTCGAGGACGTGCAGGGGTCCAGTGCTGCCGACGTGCAGGGTCCAGTGCAGGTGATGTGCAGGGTCCAGTGTTCGTGACCTGCAGGGTCCAGTACTGTCGACGTGCAGTGCTGGTGATGTTCAGGGTCCAGTGCTGGTGACGTGCAGGATTCAGTGCTGGTGACGTGCAGGGTCCAGTGCTGGTGACGTGCAGGGCCCAGTGCTGATGACGTGCAGGGTCCAGTGCTCGAGACATGCAGGGTAGAGTGCTGCCGACGTGCAGGGTCCAGTGCAGGTGATGTGCAGGGTCCAGTGCTCGTGACCTGCAGGGGTCCAGTTCTGAGGAGACGTTTAGGGTAGAGTGCTGTCGGCGTGCAGGGGTCCAGTGCTCGAGACGTGCAGGGTCCAGTGCTCGAGACGTGCAGGGTCCAGTGTTGATGACGTGCATGGTCCAGTGCTTGTGACATGCAGGGTCCAGTGCTTGATAAGTGCAGGGTCCAGTCCTGATTACGTGCTTGTGACCTTCAGGGTCCAGGGCTGGTGATCTTCAGGGTCCAGTGCTGATGAAGTGCTGGTGTCGTTCAGGGTCCAGTGCTGGTGACGTGCAGGGTCCAGTGCTGCTGACCTTCAGGGTCCAGTGCTTGAGACGTGCAGGGTCCAGTCCTGATGACGTGCTGGTAACCTTCAGGGTCTAGGGCTGGTGACGTGCAGGGTCCAGTGCTGATGACGTGCAGGGTCGAGTGCTGGTGACAGGCAGGGTCCAGTGCTGGTGACGTGCAGGTTCCAGTGCACATGACGTGCAAGGTCCAGTGCTCGAGACGTGCAGAGACAAGTGCTTGTGACGTGAAGGGTCCAGTGGTCGAGACGTGCAGGTGTCATTTGCTGATGAAGTCCTGGTGACGTGCAGGGTCCAGTGCTGGTGACGTGCAGGGTCCAGTGCTGATGATGTGCTGGTGTCGTGCAGGGTCCAGTGCTGGTGACGTGCAGGGTCCAGTGCTGCTGACCTTCAGGGTCCAGTGCTCGAGACGTGCAGGGTCCAGTCCTGATGACGTGCTGGTGACCTTCAGGGTCCAGGGCTGGTGACGTGCAGGGACCAGTGCTGATGACGTGCAGGGTCCAGTACTCGAGACGTGCAGGGTTTAGTGCTCGAGACGTGCTGGTGATCTTCAGGGTCCAGTGCTGGTGACGTGCAGGGTCCAGTGCTGTTGACAGGCAGGCTCCAGTGCTGGTGACGTGCAGGTTCCAGTGCACATGACGTGCAAGGTCTAGTGCTCAAGACGTGCTATTGTTCAGGGACCAGTGCTGTTGACGTGCAGGGTCTAGTGCACAAGACGTGCAGGGTCCAGTGATCGTGATGTGCAGGGAAAAGTGCTTGTGACGTGCAGGGGCCCAGTGCACATGACGTGCAGGGTCCAGTGCGTGGATGTGCAGAGTCCAGTGCTGGTGATGTGCAGGGTCCAGTGCTGCTGACCTTCAGGGTCCAGTGCTTGAGACGTGCAGGGTCCAGTCCTGATGACGTGCTGGTGACCTTCAGGGTCTAGGGCTGGTGACGTGCAGGGTCCAGTGCTGATGACGTGCAGGGTCGAGTGCTGGTGACAGGCAGGGTCCAGTGCTGGTGACGTGCAGGTTCCAGTGCACATGACGTGCAGGGTCCAGTGCTCAAGACGTGCTGGTGACGTGCAGGGTCCAGTGCTTGTGACGTGCAGGGTCAAGTGCTCGTGACGTGCTGGGTCCAGTTGTCGAGACTTGCTGGTGACGTGCAGGGTCCAGTGCTGATGACATGCAGGGTCCAGTGCTCATGACGTGCAGGGTCCAGTGCTGATGACGTGCAGGGTCCAGTGCTCGTGACGTGCAGGGTCCAGTGCTGGTGACGTGCAGGGTACAGTTCTCAAGACGTGCAGGGTCCAGTGCTGGTGATGTGCAGGGTCCAGTGCTGGTGACGTGCAGGGTCCAGTGCTCGTGACGTGCAGGGTCCAGTGCTGGTGATGTGCAGGGTCCAGTGCTGGTGATGTGCAGGGTCCAGTGCTTGTGATGTGCAGGGTCCAGTGCTCGTGACGTGCAGTGTCCAGTGCTGTAGGCCGTGCAGGGTCCAGTGCAGGCGATGTGCAGGGTCCAGTGCTCGTGACATGCAGGGGTCCAGTGCTGGTGAGGGTGCAGGGTCCAGTGCTGGTGGCGTGCAGGGTCCAGTGCTCATGGCGGCGTGCAGGATTCAGTGCTGGTGACGTGCAGGGTCCAGTGCTCGTGACGTCCAGGGTCCAGTGCTCGAGGCGTGCAGGGTCCAGTGCTGCCGGCGTGCAGGGTCCAGTGCAGGTGATGTGCAGGGTCCAGTGTTCGTGACCTGCAGGGTCCAGTGCTGTCGGCGTGCAGGTGCAGTGCTGGTGATGTTCAGGGTCCAGTGCTGGTGACGTGCAGGGTCCAGTGCTGGTGACGTGCAGGGTCCAGTGCTGGTGTGCAGGGTCCAGTGCCCAGTGCTGATGGCGTGCAGGGTCCAGTGCTCGAGACGGGGTGCAGGGTAGAGTGCTGGTGACGTGCAGGGTCCAGTGCAGGTGATGTGCAGGGTCCAGTGCTCGTGACGTGCAGGGTCCAGTTCCAGACGTGCAGGGTGAATGCTGTGACGTGCAGGGTCCAGTGCTCGAGGCGTGCAGGGTCCAGTGCTCAGGACATGCAGGGTCCAGTGTTGATGGCGTGCAGGGGTCCAGTGCTTGTGACATGCAGGGTCCAGTGCTTGATAAGTGCAGGGTCCAGTGCCTGATTACGGGACCTTGTGACCTTCAGGGTCCAGTGCTGGTGATCTTCAGGGTCCAGTGCTGATGAAGTGCTGGTGACGTGCAGGGTCCAGTGCTGGTGACGTGCAGGGTCCAGTGCTGCTGACCTTCAGGGTCCAGTGCTTGAGACGTGCAGGGTCCAGTCCTGATGGCGTGCTGGTAACCTTCAGGGTCTAGGGCTGGTGACGTGCAGGGTCCAGTGCTGATGGCGTGCAGGGTCGAGTGCTGGTGACGTGCAGGGTCCAGTGCTGGTGACGTGCAGGTTCCAGTGCTCATGACGTGCAGGGGTCCAGTGCTCGAGACGTGCAGGGTCCAGTGCTTGTGACGTGAAGGGTCCAGTGGTCGAGACGTGCAGGGTGTCATTTGCTGATGAAGTGCTGGTGCCATGCAGGGTCCAGTCCTGGTGACGTGCAGGGTCCAGTGCTGATGATGTGCTGGTGTCAGGGTCCAGTGCTGGTGACGTGCAGGGTCCAGTGCTGCTGACCTTCAGGGTCCAGTGCTCGAGACGTGCAGGGTCCAGTCCTGATGACGTGCTGGTGACCTTCAGGGTCCAGGGCTGGTGACGTGCAGGGACCAGTGCTGATGACGTGCAGGGTCCAGTACTCGAGACGTGCAGGGTTTAGTGCTCGAGACGTGCTGGTGATCTTCAGGGTCCAGTGCTGGTGACGTGCAGGGTCCAGTGCTGTTGACAGGCAGGCTCCAGTGCTGGTGACGTGCAGGTTCCAGTGCACATGACGTGCAGGGTCTAGTGCTCAAGACGTGCAGGGTTGTTCAGGGACCAGTGCTGGTGACGTGCAGGGTCCAGTGCTGGTGACGTGCAGGGTCTAGTGATCGTGATGTGCAGGGAAAAGTGCTTGTGACGTGCAGGGCCCAGTGCACAAGACGTGCAGGGTCCAGTGGTCGTGATGTGCAGAGTCCAGTGCTGGTGATGTGCAGGGTCCAGTGCTGCTGACCTTCAGGTCCAGTGCTTGAGACGTGCAGGGTCCAGTCCTGATGACGTGCTGGTGACCTTCAGGGTCTAGGGCTGGTGACGTGCAGGGTCCAGTGCTGATGACGTGCAGGGTCGAGTGCTGGTGACAGGCAGGGTCCAGTGCTGGTGACGTGCAGGTTCAGTGCACATGGCGGCAGGGTCCAGTGCTCAAGACGTGCTGGTGACGTGCAGGGTCCAGTGCTTGTGACGTGCAGGGTCAAGTGCTCGTGACGTGCTGGGTCCAGTTGTCGAGACTTGCTGGTGACGTGCAGGGTCCAGTGCTGATGACATGCAGGGTCCAGTGCTGATGACGTGCAGGGTCCAGTGCTGATTACGTGCAGGGTCCAGTGCTCGTGACGTACAGGGTCCAGTGCTGGTGACGTGCAGTGTACAGTTCTCAAGACGTGCAGGGTCCAGTGCTCGAGATGTGCAGGGTCCAGTGCTGGTGACGTGCAGGGTCCAGTGCTCGTGACGTGCAGGGTCCAGTGCAGGTGATGTGCAGGGTACAGTGCTGGTGATGTGCAGGGTCCAGTGCTTGTGATGTGCAGGGTCCAGTGCTCGTGACGTGCAGGGTCCAGTGCTGTAGGCCGTGCAGGGTCCAGTGCAGGCGATGTGCAGGGTCCAGTGCTCGTGACATGCAGGGTCCAGTGCTGTCGGCGTGCAGGGTCCAGTGCTGGTGACGTGCAGGGTCCAGTGCTCGAGACGTGCAGGATTCAGTGCTGGTGACGTGCAGGGTCCAGTGCTCGTGACGTCCAGGGTCCAGTGCTCGAGACGTGCAGGGTAGAGTGCTGCCGACGTGCAGGGTCCAGTGCAGGTGATGTGCAGGGTCCAGTGTTCGTGACCTGCAGGGTCCAGTACTGTCGACGTGCACTGTGCAGTGCTGGTGATGTTCAGGGTCCAGTGCTGGTGACGTGCAGGATTCAGTGCTGGTGACGTGCAGGGTCCAGTGCTCGTGACGTGCAGGGTCCAGTGCTCGGGATGTGAAGGGTCCAGTGCTGATGACGAGCAGGGACCAGTGCTGATGAAGTGCAGGGTTCAGTGCTCAAGACGTTCTGGTGACGTGCAGGGTCCAGTGCTCGAGACTTGCAGGGTCCAGTGCAGGTGATGTGCAGGGTCCATTGCTCGTGACCTGCAGGGTCCAGTGCTGATGACGTGCAGGATCCAGTGCTGTCGGCGTGCAGGGTCCAGTTGTGCAGGTGATGTGCAGGGTCCAGTGCTCGTGACCTGCAGGGTCCAGTGCTGGTCGACGTGCACTGTGCAGTGCTGGTGATGTTCAGGTCCAGTGCTGGTGATGATGCAGGATCCAGTGCTGGTGACGTGCAGGGTCCAGTGCTCGTGACGTGCAGGGTCCAGTGCTCGTGACGTGCAGGGTCCAGTGCTCGTGACGTGCAGGGTCCAGTGCTGATGACGTGCAGGGTCCAGTGCTGATGAAGTGCAGGGTTCAGTGCTCAAGACGTTCTGGTGACGTGCAGGGTCCAGTGCTGGTGACGTGCAGGGTCCAGTGCTGGTGACGTGCAGGGTCCAGTGCTCGTGACGTGCAGGGTCCAGTGCTGGTGATGTGCAGGGTCCAGTGCTGGTGACGTGCAGGGTCCAGTGCTCGTGGCGTGCAGGGGTCCAGTGCAGGTGATGTGCAGGGTCCAGTGCTGGTGATGTGCAGGGTCCAGTGCTGGTGACGTGCAGGGTCCAGTGCTGGTGACGTGCAGGGTCCAGTGCTGGTGACGTGCAGGGTGCAGTGCTGGTGACGTGCAGGGTCCAGTGCTGGTGACGTGCAGGGTCCAGTGCTGGTGACGTGCAGGGTCCAGTGTTCGAGACTTGCAGGGTCCAGTGCAGGTGATGTGCAGGGTCCATTGCTCGTGACCTGCAGGGTCCAGTGCTAGAGACTTGCAGGGTGGAGTGCTGTCGACGTGCAGGGTCCAGTGTTCGTGATGTGCAGGGTCCGGTGCTGGTGGATGTCAAGGGTCCAGTGCTGATGGCGTGCAGGGACCAGTGCTGATGAAGTGCAGGGGTCCGTGCTCAAGACGTTCTGGTGACGTGCAGGGACCAGTGCTCAAGACGTGCAGTGTCCAGTGCTGATGAAATGCAGGGTCCAGTACTCGAGACGTGCTGGTGACGTGTAGGGTCCAGTGCTGATTACATGCAGGGTCCAGTGCTGGTGACGTACAGGGTCCAGTGCAATTGACGTGCAGGGTCCAGTTCTCGAGACGTGCAGGGACAAGTGCTTGTGACGTGAAGGGTCCAGTGGTCGTTACGTGCAGTGTCAATTGCTGATAAAGTGCTGGTGACTTTCAGGGTCCAGTGCTGGTGACATGCAGGGTCCAGTGCTGGTGACGTGCAGTGTCCAGTGCTGATGACGTGCAGGGTCCAGTGCTGGTGACGTGCAGGGTCCAGTGCTGCTGACCTTCAGGGTCCAGTGCTCGAGACGTGCAGGGTCCAGTCCTGATGACGTGCTGGTGACCTTCAGGGTCCAGTGCTGGTGACGTGCAGGGTCCAGTGCTGGTGACGTGCAGGGTCCAGTGCTGGTGACGTGCAGGGTCCAGTGCCGTGGGTGATGTGCAGGAAAAGTGTGACGTGCAGGGCCCAGTGCGAGGCGTGCAGGGTCCAGTGGTCGTGACGTGCAGTGTCATGTGCTGAGTGCTGGTGACGTGCAGGGTCCAGTGCTGGTGATGTGCAGGGTCCAGTGCTGCTGACCTTCAGGGTCCAGTGCTTGAGACGTGCAGGGTCCAGTCCTGATGACGTGCTGGTGACCTTCAGGGTCCAGGGCTGGTGACGTGCAGGGTCCAGTGCTTGTGACGTGCAGGGTCCAGTGCTCGTGACGTGCTGGGTCCAGCTGTCGAGACTTGCTGGTGACGTGCTGATGACATGCAGGGTCCAGTGCTCATGACGTGCAGGGTCCAGTGCTGCTGACCTTCAGGGTCCAGTGCTTGAGACGTGCAGGGTAGAGTGCTGCCGACGTGCAGTGTCCAGTGCTGGTGACGTGCAGGGTTCAGTGCTCGAGAGGTGCAGGGTCCAGTGCTGGTGACCTTCATGGTCCAGTGCTCGTGACGTGCAGGGTCCAGTGCTGATGACGTGCAGGGTCAAGTGCTCGAGACGTGCAGGGTAGATTGCTGCCGACGTGCAGGGTCCAGTGCTTGTGACGTGCAGGGTCCAGTGCTCGTGACGTGCAGGGTCCAGTGCTGGTGACGTGCAGGGTCCAGTGCTGGTGACGTGCAGGGTCCAGTGCTGGTGACGTGCTGGTGATGTGCATAATCCAGTGCTCGAGACGTGCAGGGTCCAGTGCTCGAGACGTGCAGGGTCCAGTACTTGAGACGTGCTGGTGCCCTTCAGGGTCCAGTGCTTGTGATGTGCAGGGTTCAGTGCTGATGAAGTGCAGGTTCAGTGCTCGAGACATGCAGGGTCCAGTGCTCGAGACGTGCTGGTGATGTACAGGGTCCAGTGCTGGTGGACGTGCAGGGTCCAGTGCTGGTGACGTGCAGGGTCCAGTGCTGAAGACGTGCAGAGTCTCGTGCTCGAGACGTGCTGGTTACCTTCAGGGTCCTGTGCTGGTGATGTGCAGGGTCCAGTGCTGATGAAGTGCAGGGTCCAGTGCTTGAGACGTGCAGGGTCCAGTGCTCCTGATGGTGACGTCCTGGTGACCTTCAGGGTCCAGTGCTCGTGACGTGCAGGGTCCAGTGCTGATGATGTGCAGGGGACCAGTGCTGATGAGGCGATGCAGGGTCAAGTGCTGGTGACGTGAAGGGTCCAGTGGTCGATTGCTGGTGTGCAGTGTCATTTGCTGATGAGTGCTGGTGACTTTCGGGGGTCCAGTGCTGGTGACGTGCAGGGTCCAGTGCTGATGATGTGCTGGGTCCAGTGCAGGTCCAGTGCTGGTGACGTGCAGGGTCCAGTGCCATTGACGTGCAGGATCCAGTACTGAGGCGTGCAGGGTTTAGTGCTCGAGACGTGCTGGTGATCTTCAGGGTCCAGTGCTGGTGACGTGCAGGGTCCAGTGCTGGTGACAGGCAGGCTCCAGTGCTGGTGACGTGCAGGGTCCAGTGCACATGACGTGCAGGGTCCAGTGCTCAAGACGTGCTGATGTTCAGGGACCAGTGCTGTTG
Organism: Huso huso; assembly: GCA_036884735.1. NCBI lineage: Eukaryota > Metazoa > Chordata > Actinopteri > Acipenseriformes > Acipenseridae > Huso > Huso huso. Next base: position 95,931 of record JAHFZB010000082.1, read on the forward strand.
ACGTGCAGGGTCCAGTGCTGGTGACGTGCAGGGTCCAGTGGTCGTGATGTGCAGGGAAAAGTGCTTGTGACGTGCAGGGTGCTGCACAAGACGTGCAGGGTCCAGTGGTCGTGATGTGCAGAGTCCAGTGCTGGTGATGTGCAGGGTCCAGTGCTGCTGACCTTCAGGGTCCAGTGCTTGAGACGTGCAGGGTCCAGTCCTGATGACGTGCTGGTGACCTTCAGGGTCCAGGGCTGGTGGCGTGCAGGGTCCAGTGCTGATGACGTTTGGGGTCGAGTGCTGGTGACAGGCAGGGTCCAGAGCTGGTGACGTGCAGGTTCCAGTGCACATGATGTGCAGGGTCAAGTGCTCAAGACGTGCTGGTGACGTGCAGGGTCCAGTGCTTGTGACGTGCAGGGTCCAGTGCTCGTGACGTGCAGGGTAGAGTGCTGCTGGTGGCGTGCGGGTCCAGTGCTGGTGACGTGCGGGTCCAGTGCTGTCCAGTGACGTGCAGGGTCCAGTGCTGGTGATGTGCAGGGTCCAGTGTTCGTGACCTGCAGGGTCCAGTACTGTCGACGTGCACTGTGCAGTGCTGGTGATGTTCAGGGTCCAGTGCTGGTGACGTGCAGGGTCCAGTGCTGGTGACGTGCAGGGTCCAGTGCTCGTGACGTGCAGGGTCCAGTGTGCTGGTGACGTGCAGGGTCCAGTGCTGGGGATGTGCAGGGTCCAGTGCTGCTGACCTCGGGGTCCAGTGCTCGGGACGTGCAGGGTCCAGTGCTGATGACGTGCTGGTGACCTTCAGGGTCCAGGGCTGGTGACGTGCAGGGTCCAGTGCTGGTGACGTGCAGGGTCCAGTGCTGGTGACGTGCAGGGTCCAGTGCTCGTGATGTGCAGGGTCCAGTGCTTGTGACATGCAGGGCCCAGTGCACGAGACGTGCAGGGTCCAGTGGTCGTGACGTGCAGTGTCATGTGCTGATGGCGTGCTAGTGACGTGCAGAGTCCAGTGCTGGTGATGTGCAGGGTCCAGTGCTGCTGACCTTCAGGGTCCAGTGCGTGAGACGTGCAGGGTCCAGTCCTGATGACGTGCTGGTGACCTTCAGGGCCCTGGGCTGGTGACGTGCAGGGTCCAGTGCTTGTGACATGCAGGGTCCAGTGCTCGTGACGTGCTGGGTCCAGCTGTCGAGACTTCCTGGTGACGTGCTGATGACATGCAGGGTCCAGTGCTCATGACGTGCAGGGTCCAGTGCTGCTGACCTTCAGGGTCCAGTGCTAGAGACGTGCAGGGTGGAGTGCTGTCGACGTGCAGGGTCCAGTGTTCGTGATGTGCAGGGTCTGGTTCTCGGGATGTCAAGGGTCCAGTGCTGATGACGTGCAGGGACCAGTGCTGATGAAGTGCAGGGTCCAGTGCTCAAGACGTTCTGGTGACGTGCAGGGTCCAGTGCTCAAGACGTGCAGTGTCCAGTGCTGATGAAATGCAGGGTCCAGGGTGCAGCTGGTTATGCAGGGTCCAGTGCTGATTACATGCAGGGTCCAGTGCTCGTGACGTGCAGGGTCCAGTGCTGGTGACGTGCAGGGTCCAGTGCTGGTGACGTGCAGGGTCCAGTGCTCGAGACGTGCAGGGTCCAGTGCTGGTGATGTGCAGGGTCCAGTGCTGATGACGTGCAGGGTCAAGTGCTCGAGACGTGCAGGGTCCATTGCTGCCCTTCAGGGTCCGTGCAGGGTCCAGTGCTCGTGACGTGCAGGGTCCAGTGCTGGTGACGTGCAGGGTCCAGTGCTCGAGACGTGCTGGTGATATGTGCATAGTCCAGTGCTCGAGACGTGCAGGATCCAGTGCTTGTGACGTGCAAGGTCCAGTGCTGAAGACGTGCAGAGTCTCGTGCTCGAGACGTGCTGGTGACCTTCAGGGTCCTGTGCTGGTGATGTGCAGGGGTCCAGTGTTGATGAAGTGCAGGGTCCAGTGCTCGAGACATGCAGGGTCCAGTGCTCGAGACGTGCTGGTGACCTTCAGGGTCCAGTGCTCGTGACGTGCAGGGTCCAGTGCTGATGATGTGCAGGGACCAGTGCTTGTGACGTGCATGGTCCAGTGGTCGTGACGTGCAGGGTCCAGTGCTGGTGGCGTGCAGAGACAAGTGCTGGTGACGTGAAGGGTCCAGTGCTGGTTACGTGCAGTGTCATTTGCTGATGAAGTGCTGGTGACTTTCAGGGTCCAGTCCTGGTGACGTGCAGGGTCCAGTCCTGATGACGTGCTGGTGACCTTCAGGGTCCAGGGCTGGTGACGTGCAGGGTCCAGTGCTCATGACGTGCAGGGTCCAGTACTCGTGACGTGCAGGGTCCAGTGCTCGGGGACGTGCTGGTGATCTTCAGGGTCCAGTGCTGGTGACGTGCAGGGTCCAGTGCTGTTGACAGGCAGGCTCCAGTGCTGGTGACGTGCAGGTTCCAGTGCACATGACGTGCAGGGTCCAGTGCTCAAGACGTGCAGATGTTCAGGGACCAGTGCTGTTGGCGCAGGGTCCAGTGCTGGTGACGTGCAGGGTCCAGTGCTGAGGCGTGCAGGGGTCCAGTGTCCTGATGACGTGCTGGTGACCTTCAGGGTCAGGGCTGGTGACGTGCAGGGTCCAGTGCTGGTGACGTGCAGGGTCCAGTGCTGGTGACAGTGCAGGGTCAGTGCTGGTGACGTGCAGGTTCCAGTGCACATGACGTGCAGGGTCAGTGCTCAAGACGTGCTGGTGACGTGCAGGGTCCAGTGCTGGTGACGTGCAGGGTCCAGTGCTCGTGACGTGCAGGGTCCAGTGCTGCCGACGTGCCGGGTCCAGTGCTGGTGCGTGCAGGGTCCAGTGCTGAGTGCGTGCAGGGTCCAGTGCTGGTGATGTGCAGGGTCCAGTGCTCGTGACGTGCAGGGTCCAGTGCTGTCGGCGTGCACTGTGCAGTGCTGGTGATGTTCAGGGTCCAGCTGCTGGTGACGTGCAGGGTCCAGTGCTGGTGACGTGCAGGGTCCAGTGCTCGTGATGCGTGCAGGGTCCAGTGCTGGTGACGTGCAGGGTCCAGTGCTCGGGACGTGCAGGGTCCAGTGCTGATGATGTGCTGGGTGTCTTGCATGGTCCATTGCTGGTGATGTGCAGGGTCCAGTGCTGATGACCTGCAGGGTCCAGTGCTCGAGACGTGCAGGGTCCAGTGCTGATGACGTGCTGGTGACCTTCAGGGGTCCAGGGCTGGTTTGTGCAGGTCCAGTGCTGGTGACGTGCAGGGTCCAGTGCTGGTGACGTGCAGGGTCTAGTGCTCGTGATGTGCAGGGAATGTGCTTGTGACATGCAGGGCCCAGTGACGTGACGCAGGGTCCAGTGGTCGATGACGTGCAGGGTCAGTGCTGAGGGTCCAGTGTAGTGACGTGCAGGGTCCAGTGCTGGTGATGTGCAGGGTCCAGTGCTGCTGACCTTCAGGGTCCAGTGCTGAGACGTGCAGGGTCCAGTCCTGATGACGTGCTGGTGACCTTCAGGGTCCTGGGCTGGTGACGTGCAGGGTCCAGTGCTTGTGACATGCAGGGTCCAGTGCTCTGACGTGCAGGGTCCAGCTGTCGTGACTTGCTGGTGTCCGTGCTGATGACATGCAGGGTCCAGTGCTCGTGACGTGCAGGGTCCAGTGCTGCTGACCTGCAGGGTCCAGTGCTGAGACGTGCAGGGGGAGTGCTGTCGGCGTGCAGGGTCCAGTGCTGGTGAGGGTGCAGGGTCTGGTGCTCAGGGATGTCAAGGGTCCAGTGCTGATGACGTGCAGGGACCAGTGCTGATGACGTGCAGGGTCCAGTGCTCAAGGCGTTCTGGTGACGTGCAGGGTCCAGTGCTGGTGGCGTGCAGGTCCAGTGCTGATGAAATGCAGGGTCCAGTACTGACGTGCAGGGTGCTGGATGTAGGGTCCAGTGCTGATTACATGCAGGGTCCAGTGCTCGTGACGTGCTGGGGTCCAGTGCTGGTGACATGCAGGGTCCAGTGCTCGAGACGTGCAGGATCCAGTGCTCGAGGCGTGCAGGGTCAGTGCTGGTGACGTGCAGGGGTCCAGTGCTGATGACGTGCAGGGTCAAGTGCTCGAGACGTGCAGGGTAGATTGCTGCCCGGACGTGCAGGGTCCAGTGCTCGTGACGTGCAGGGTCCAGTGCTGGTGACATGCAGGGTCCAGTGCTCGTGGGCGTGCTGGTGATGCAGGGTCCAGTGCTGGTGGCGTGCAGGATCCAGTGCTTGTGACGTGCAAGGTCCAGTGCTGAAGACGTGCAGGGTCCAGTGCTCGAGACGTGCTGGTTACCTTCAGGGTCCTGTGCTAGTGATGTGCAGGGTCCAGTGCTGATGAAGTGCAGGGTCCAGTGCTCGAGGCGTGCAGGGTCCGTGCGTGAGGGCGTGCTGGTGACCTTCAGGGTCCAGTGCTCGTGACGTGCAGGGTCCAGTGCTGATGATGTGCAGGGACCAGTGCTTGTGACGTGCATGGTCCAGTGGTCCTGATGTGCAAGGTCCAGTGCTCGAGACGTGCAGAGACAAGTGCTTGTGACGTGAAGGGTACAGTGGTCGTTACGTGCAGTGTCATTTGCTGATGAAGTGCTGGTGACTTTCAGGGTCCAGTCCTGGTGACGTGCAGGGTCCAGTGCTGATGATGTGCTGGTGTCGTGCATGGTCCATTGCTGGTGAGGGTGCAGGGTCCAGTGCTGCTGACCTTCAGGGTCCAGTGCTCGAGACGTGCAGGGTCCAGTCCTGATGACGTGCTGGTGACCTTCAGGGTCCAGGGCTGGTGACGTGCAGGGACCAGTGCTGATGACGTGCAGGGTCCAGTACTTGAGACGTGCAGGGTTTAGTGCTCGAGACGTGCTGGTGATCTTCAGGGTCCAGTGCTGGTGACGTGCAGGCTCCAGTGCTGGTGACGTGCAGGTTCCAGTGCACATGACGCGTGCAGGGTCAGTGCTCAAGACGTGCTGATGTTCAGGCACCAGTGCTGTTGACGTGCAGGGTCCAGTGCTGGTGACGTGCAGGGTCTAGTGATCGTGATGTGCAGGGAAAAGTGCTTGTGACGTGCAGGGTCCAGTGCTCGTGACGTGCAGGGTCCAGTGCTGTGATGTGCAGAGTCCAGTGCTGGTGATGTGCAGGGTCCAGTGCTGCTGACCTTCAGGGTCCAGTGCTTGAGACGTGCAGGGTCCAGTGCTGAGAGGTGCAGGGGACGTGCTGGTGACCTTCAGGGTCTAGGGCTGGTGACGTGCAGGGTCCAGTGCTGATGACGTGCAGGGTCGAGTGCTGGTGACAGGCAGGGTCAGTGCTGGTGACGTGCAGGTTCCAGTGCACATGACGTGCAGGGTCCAGTGCTCAAGACGTGCTGGTGACGTGCAGGGTCCAGTGCTTGTGACGTGCAGGGTCAAGTGCTCGTGACGTGCTGGGTCCAGTTGTCGAGACTTGCTGGTGACGTGCAGGGTCCAGTGCTGATGACATGCAGGGTCCAGTGCTCGTGACGTGCAGGGTCCAGTGCTGATGACGTGCAGGGTCCAGTGCTCGTGCGATGTGCAGGGTCCAGTGCTGGTGACGTGCAGGGTCCAGTGCTCAAGACGTGCAGGGTCCAGTGCTCGAGATGTGCAGGGTCCAGTGCTGGTGACGTGCAGGGTCCAGTGCTGGTGACGTGCAGGGTCCAGTGCTCGTGACGTGCAGGGTCCAGTGCAGGTGATGTGCAGGGTCCAGTGCTGGTGATGTGCAGGGTCCAGTGCTGGTGACGTGCAGGGTCCAGTGCTCGTGACGTGCAGGGTCAGTGCTGGTGCGTGCAGGGTCCAGTGCTCGTGGCGTGCAGGATCCAGTGCTGGTGGCGTGCAGGGTCCAGTGCTCTGTCAGGGTCCAGTGCTCGGGACGTGCAGGGTCCAGTGCTGGTGACGTGCAGGGTCCAGTGCTGGTGACGTGCAGGGTCCAGTGCTCGGGACGTGCAGGGTCCAGTCCTGATGACGTGCTGGTGACCTTCAGGGTCCAGGGCTGGTGACGTGCAGGGTCCAGTGCTGATGACGTGCAGGGTCCAGTGCTTGAGACGTGCAGGGTTTAGTGCTCGAGACGTGCTGGTGATCTTCAGGGTCCAGTGCTGGTGACGTGCAGGGTCCAGTGCTGTTGACAGGCAGGCTCCAGTGCTGGTGACGTGCAGGTTCCAGTGCACATGACGTGCAGGGTCCAGTGCTCAAGACGTGCTGATGTTCAGGGACCAGTGCTGTTGACGTGCAGCGTCCAGTGCTGGTGACGTGCAGGGTCTAGTGATCGTGATGTGCAGGGAAAAGTGCTTGTGACGTGCAGGGCCCAGTGCACAAGACGTGCAGGGTCCAGTGGTCGTGACGTGCAGTGTCATGTGCTGATGACGTGCTAGTGACGTGCAGAGTCCAGTGCTGGTGATGTGCAGGGTCCAGTGCTGCTGACCTTCAGGGTCCAGTGCTTGAGACGTGCAGGGTCCAGTCCTGATGACGTGCTGGTGACCTTCAGGGTCTAGGGCTGGTGACGTGCAGGGTCCAGTGCTGATGACGTGCAGGGTCGAGTGCTGGTGACAGGCAGGGTCCAGTGCTGGTGACGTGCAGGTTCCAGTGCACATGACGTGCAGGGTCCAGTGCTCAAGACGTGCTGGTGACGTGCAGGGTCCAGTGCTTGTGACGTGCAGGGTCAAGTGCTCGTGACGTGCTGGGTCCAGTTGTCGAGACTTGCTCATGACGTGCAGGGTCCAGTGCTGATTACGTGCAGGGTCCAGTGCTCGCGACGTACAGGGTCCAGTGCTGGTGACGTGCAGTGTACAGTTCTCAAGACGTGCAGGGTCCAGTGCTCGAGATGTGCAGGGTCCAGTGCTGTCGACGTGCCGGGTCCAGTGCTGGTGACGTGCAGGGTCCAGTGCTCGAGACGTGCAGGATTCAGTGCTGGTGACATGCAGGGTCCAGTGCTCGTGACGTCCAGGGTCCAGTGCTCGAGACTTGCAGGGTTTAGTGCTGCCGACGTGCAGGGTCCAGTGCAGGTGATGTGCAGGGTCCAGTGTTCGTGACCTGCAGGGTCCAGTACTGTCGACGTGCACCTGTGCAGTGCTCGTGACGTCAGGGTCCAGTGCTCGAGACGTGCAGGGGTCCAGTGCTGCCGACGTGCAGGGTCCAGTGCTGGTGACGTGCAGGATTCAGTGCTGGTGACGTGCAGGGTCCAGTGCTCGTGACGTGCAGGGTCCAGTGCTCGTGACGTGCAGGGTCCAGTCCTCGGGATGTGAAGGGTCCAGTGCTGATGACGAGCAGGGACCAGTGCTGATGAAGTGCAGGGTTCAGTGCTCAAGACGTTCTGGTGACGTGCAGGGTCCAGTGCTCGAGACTTGCAGGGTCCAGTGCAGGTGATGTGCAGGGTCCATTGCTCGTGACCTGCAGGGTCCAGTGCTAGAGACGTGCAGGGTGGAGTGCTGTCGACGTGCAGGGTCCAGTGTTCATGATGTGCAGGGTCCGGTTCTCGGGATGTCAAGGGTCCAGTGCTGATGACGTGCAGGGACCAGTGCTGATGAAGTGCAGGGTCCAGTGCTCAAGACGTTCTGGTGACGTGCAGGGTCCAGTGCTCAAGATGTGCAGTGTCCAGTGCTGATGAAATGCAGGGTCCAGTACTCGACACGTGCTGGTGACGTGTAGGGTCCAGTGCTGATTACATGCAGGGTCCAGTGCTCGTGACGTACAGGGTCCAGAGCTGGTGACGTGCAGGGTCCAGTTGTCGAGACGTGCAGGATCCAGTGCTCGAGACGTGCAGGGTCCAGTGCTGGTGATGTGCAGGGTCCAGTGCTGGTATTGTGCAGGGTCCAGTGCTCGTGACGTGCAGGGTCCAGTGCAGGTGATGTGCAGGGTACAGTGCTGGTGATGTGCAGGGTACAGTGCTGGTGACGTGCAGGGTCCAGTGCTCGAGACGTGCAGGGTCCAGTGCTGGTGACGTGTAGGGTGCAGTGCTGGTGACGTGCAGGGTCCAGTGCTGGTGACTTGCAGGGTCCAGTGCTGGTGACGTGCAGGGTCCAGTGCTGGTGACGTGCAGGGTCCAGTGCTCGAGACGTGCAGGGTCCAGTGCTGGTGACGTGCAGGGTCCAGTGCTGGTGACGTGCAGGGTCCAGTGCTGGTGACGTGCAGGGTCCAGTGTTCGAGACTTGCAGGGTCCAGTGCAGGTGATGTGCAGGGTCCATTGCTCGTGACCTGCAGGGTCCAGTGCTAGAGACTTGCAGGGTGGAGTGCTGTCGACGTGCAGGGTCCAGTGTTCGTGATGTGCAGGGTCCGGTGCTCGGGATGTCAAGGGTCCAGTGCTGATGACGTGCAGGGACCAGTGCTGATGAAGTGCAGGGTCCAGTGCTCAAGACGTTCTGGTGACGTGCAGGGACCAGTGCTCAAGACGTGCAGTGTCCAGTGCTGATGAAATGCAGGGTCCAGTACTCGAGACGTGCTGGTGACGTGTAGGGTCCAGTGCTGATTACATGCAGGGTCCAGTGCTGGTGACGTACAGGGTCCAGTGCAATTGACGTGCAGGGTCCAGTTCTCGAGACGTGCAGGGACAAGTGCTTGTGACGTGAAGGGTCCAGTGGTCGTTACGTGCAGTGTCAATTGCTGATAAAGTGCTGGTGACTTTCAGGGTCCAGTGCTGGTGACATGCAGGGTCCAGTCCTGGTGACGTGCAGGGTCCAGTGCTGATGACGTGCTGGTGTCGTGCAGGGTCCAGTGCTGGTGACGTGCAGGGTCCAGTGCTGCTGACCTTCAGGGTCCAGTGCTCGAGACGTGCAGGGTCCAGTCCTGATGACGTGCTGGTGACCTTCAGGGTCCAGGGCTGGTGACGTGCAGGGTCCAGTGCTGGTGACGTGCAGGGTCCAGTGCTGGTGACGTGCAGGGTCTAGTGCTCGTGATGTGCAGGGAAAAGTGCTTGTGACGTGCAGGGCCCAGTGCTCTGGTGCAGGGCGTGCAGGGTCAATGCTGATGACGTGCAGGGTCGAGTGCTGGTGACAGGCAGGGTCCAGTGCTGGTGACGTGCAGGTTCCAGTGCACATGACGTGCAGGGTCCAGTGCTCAAGACGTGCTGGTGACGTGCAGGGTCCAGTGCTTGTAACGTGCAGGGTCAAGTGCTCGTGACGTGCTGGGTCCAGTTGTCGAGACTTGCTCATGACGTGCAGGGTCCAGTGCTGATCACGTGCAGGGTCCAGTGCTCGTGATGTGCAGGGTCCAGTGCTCGTGATGTGCAGGGTCCAGTGCTGGTGACGTGCAGGGTCCAGTGCTGGTGACGTGCAGGGTCCAGTGCAGGTGATGTGCAGGGTACAGTGCTGGTGACGTGCAGGGTACAGTGCTGGTGACGTGCAGGGTCCAGTGCAGGGTCCAGTGCTCGTGACATGCAGGGTTTAGTGCTGTCGACGTGCCGGGTCCAGTGCTGGTGACGTGCAGGGTCCAGTGCTCGAGACGTGCAGGATTCAGTGCTGGTGACATGCAGGGTCCAGTGCTCGTGACGTCCAGGGTCCAGTGGTCGAGACTTGCAGGGTACAGTGCTGCTGACGTGCACTGTGCAGTGCTGGTGATGTTCAGGGTCCAGTCCTCGGGATGTGAAGGGTCCAGTGCTGATGACGTGCAGGGACCAGTGCTGATGAAGTGCAGGGTTCAGTGCTCAAGACGTTCTGGTGACGTGCAGGGTCCAGTGCTCGAGACTTGCAGGGTCCAGTGCAGGTGATGTGCAGGGTCCATTGCTCGTGACCTGCAGGGTCCAGTGATAGAGACGTGCAGGGTGGAGTGCTGTCGACGTGCAGGGTCCAGTGTTCATGATGTGCAGGGTCCGGTTCTCGGGATGTCAAGGGTCCAGTGCTGATGACGTGCAGGGACCAGTGCTGATGAAGTGCAGGGTCCAGTGCTCAAGACGTTCTGGTGACGTGCAGGGTTCAGGGCTCAAGATGTGCAGTGTCCAGTGCTGATGAAATGCAGGGTCCAGTACTCGACACGTGCTGGTGACGTGTAGGGTCCAGTGCTGATTACATGCAGGGTCCAGTGCTCGTGGCGTGCAGGGTCCAGAGCTGGTGACGTGCAGGGTCCAGTTGTCGAGACGTGCAGGGTCCAGTGCTCGAGACGTGCAGGGTCCAGTGCTGGTGATGTGCAGGGTCCAGTGCTGGTATTGTGCAGGGTCCAGTGCTGGTGACGTGCAGGGTCCAGTGCAGGTGACGTGCAGGGTCCAGTGCTCGAGACGTGCAGGGTCCAGTGCTGGTGACGTGCAGGGTCCAGTGCTGGTGACGTGCAGGGTCCAGTGCTGGTGACGTGCAGGGTCCAGTGTTCGAGACTTGCAGGGTCCAGTGCTAGAGACTTGCAGGGTGGAGTGCTGTCGACGTGCAGGGTCCAGTGTTCATGATGTGCAGGGTCCAGTGCTGGTGACGTGCAGGGTCCAGTGCAGGTGATGTGCAGGGTCCAGTGCTCGTGACGTGCAGGGTCCAGTGCTGGTGACGTGCAGGGTCCAGTGTTCGAGACTTGCAGGGTCCAGTGCAGGTGATGTGCAGGGTCCATTGCTCATGACCTGCAGGGTCCAGTGCTAGAGACTTGCAGGGTCAGTGCTGTCGACGTGCAGGGTCCAGTGTTCGTGATGTGCAGGGTCCGTGCTGGTGATGTCAAGGGTCCAGTGCTGATGACGTGCAGGGACCAGTGCTGATGAAGTGCAGGGTCCAGTGCTCAAGACGTTCTGGTGACGTGCAGGGACCAGTGCTCAAGACGTGCAGTGTCCAGTGCTGATGAAATGCAGGGGTCCAGGGTCCAGTGCTCGAGGCGTGCTGGTGACGTGTAGGGTCCAGTGCTGATTATGTGCAGGGTCCAGTGCTGGTGACGTGCAGGGTCCAGTGTGTGACGTGCAGAATCCAGTTCTCGAGACGTGCAGGGACAAGTGCTTGTGTCGTGAAGGGTCCAGTGGTCGTTACGTGCAGTGTCAATTGCTGATAAAGTGCTGGTGACTTTCAGGGTCCAGTGCTGGTGACATGCAGGGTCCAGTCCTGGTGACGTGCAGTGTCCAGTGCTGATGACGTGTTGGTGTCGTGCAGGGTAAAGTGCTGGTGACGTGCAGGGTCCAGTGCTGCTGACCTTCAGGGTCCAGTGCTCGAGACGTGCAGGGTCCAGTCCTGATGACGTGCTGGTGACCTTCAGGGTCCAGGGCTGGTGACGTGCAGGGTCCAGTGCTGGTGACGTGCAGGGTCCAGTGCTGGTGACGTGCAGGGTCTAGTGCTCGTGATGTGCAGGGAAAAGTGCTTGTGACGTGCAGGGCCCAGTGCACGAGACGTGCAGGGTCCAGTGGTCGTGACGTGCAGTGTCATGTGCTGATGACGTGCTAGTGACGTGCAGAGTCCAGTGCTGGTGATGTGCAGGGTCCAGTGCTGCTGACCTTCAGGGTCCAGTGCTTGAGACGTGCAGGGTCCAGTCCTGATGACGTGCTGGTGACCTTCAGGGTCCAGGGCTGGTGGACGTGCAGGTCCAGTGCTGATGACGTGCAGGGTCAGTGCTGGTGATGTGCAGGGTCCAGTGCTGGTGACGTGCAGGTTCCAGTGCACATGACGTGCAGGGTCCAGTGCTCAAGACGTGCTGGTGACGTGCAGGGTCCAGTGCTTGTGACGTGCAGGGTCAAGTGCTCGTGACGTGCTGGGTCCAGTTGTCGAGACTTGCTGGTGACGTGCAGGGTCCAGTGCTGATGACATGCAGGGTCCAGTGCTGGTGACGTGCAGGGTCCAGTGCTGATTACGTGCAGGGTCCAGTGCTCGTGACGTACAGGGTCCAGTGCTGGTGACGTGCAGGGTCCAGTTCTCAAGACGTGCAGGGTCCAGTGCTCGTGATGTGCAGGGTCCAGTGCTGGTGACGTGCAGGGTCCAGTGCTCGTGACGTGCAGGGTCCAGTGCAGGTGATGTGCAGGGTACAGTGCTGGTGATGTGCAGGGTCCAGTGCTTGTGATGTGCAGGGTCCAGTGCTCGTGACGTGCAGGTCCAGTGCTGTAGGCGTGCAGGGTCCAGTGCTGGTGATGTGCAGGGTCCAGTGCTCGTGACATGCAGGGTCCAGTGCTGTCGACGTGCAGGGTCCAGTGCTGGTGACGTGCAGGGTCCAGTGCTGGTGACGTGCAGGATTCAGTGCTGGTGACGTGCAGGGTCCAGTGCTCGTGACGTGCAGGGTCCAGTGCTCGAGACGTGCAGGGTCCAGTGCTGGTGCAGGGTCCAGGGCTCCAGTGCTGGTGACGTGCAGGGACCAGTGCTGATGAAGTGCAGGGTCCAGTGCTGGTGACGTGTAGGGTCCAGTGCTGGTGACGTGCAGGGTCCAGTGCTGATGACGTGCAGGGTCCAGTGCAGGATGACGTGCAGGGTCCAGTGCTGAAGACGTGCTGGTGACGTGCAGGGTCCAGTGCTGGTGACGTGCAGGGTGGAGTGCTGGTGACGTGCAGGGTCCAGTGCTGATGGCGTGCAGGGTCCAGTGCTCGAGGCGCAGGGCTGGTGACGTGCAGGGTCCAGTGCTGATTACGTGCAGGGTCCAGTGCTGATGGCGTGCAGGGTCCAGTGCTCGTGACGTGCAGGGTCCAGTGCTGGTGACGTGCAGGGTCCAGTGCTCGAGACGTGCAGGGTCCAGTGCTGTCGACGTGCAGGGTGCAGTGCTGGTTATGTTCAGGGTCCAGTGCTGGTGACGTGCAGGGTTCAGTGCTGGTGACGTTCAGGGTCCAGTGCTCGTGACGTCCAGGGTCCAGTGCTCGAGACGTGCAGGGTCCAGTGCTGGTGACGTGCAGGTTCCAGTGCAGGTGATGTGCAGGGTCCAGTGTTCGTGACCTGCAGGGTCCAGTACTGGTGACGTGCAGGGTCCAGTGCTGGTGATGTTCAGGGGTCCAGTGCTCGTGACGTGCAGGGTCCAGTGCTCGTGACGTGCAGGGTCCAGTTCTCGAGACGTGCAGGGTAGAGTGCTGCCGACGTGCAGGGTCCCTGTGCTCGTGACGTGCAGGGTCCAGTGCTGATGACGTGCAGGGTCCAGTGCTCAAAGACGTTCTGGTGATGTGCAGGGTCCAGTGCTCGAGAGGTGCAGGGGTCCAATGCTGGTGACCTGCAGGGTCCAGTGCTGGTGATGTGCAGGGTCAGTGCTGATGACGTGCAGGGTCCAATGCTGGTGACGTGCAGGGTCCAGTGCTCGTGACGTGCAGGGTCCAGTGCAGGTGATGTGCAGGGTACAGTGCTGGTGACGTGCAGGGTCCAGTGCTGGTGACGTGCAGGGTCCAGTGCTCGTGAGGGTGCAGGGTCCAGTTCTGGTGACGTGCAGGGTCCAGTGCTCGTGGCGTGCAGGGGTCCAGTGCAGGTGATGTGCAGGGTCCAGTGCTGGTGACATGCAGGGTCCAGTGCTGGTGACGTGCAGGGGTCCAGTGCTGGTGGCGTGCAGGGTCCAGTGCTGGTGACGTGCAGGGTCCAGTGCTGGTGACGTGCAGGGTCCAGTGCTGGTGACGTGCAGGGTCAGTGCTGGTGACGTGCAGGGTCCAGTGCTGGTGACGTGCAGGGTCCAGTGCTGGTGACGTGCAGGGTCCAGTGCTGGTGACGTGCAGGGTTCAGTGCTGGTGACGTGCAGGGTCCAGTGTTCGAGACTTGCAGGGTCCAATGCAGGTGATGTGCAGGGTCCATTGCTCGTGACCTGCAGGGTCCAGTGCTAGAGACGTGCAGGGTCCAGTGCTGTCGACGTGCAGGGTCCAGGGCTCGTGATGTGCAGGGTCCGGTGCTCGGGATGTCAAGGGTCCAGTGCTGATGACATGCAGGGACCAGTGCTGATGAAGTGCAGGGTCCTGTGCTCAAGACGTTCTGGCGACGTGCAGGGTCTAGTGCTCAAGACGTGCAGTGTCCAGTGCTGATGAATTGCAGGATCCAGTGCTAGAGACGTGCTGGTGACGTTTAGGGTGCAGTGCTGATTACATGCAGGGTCCAGTGCTCGTGACGTACAGGGTCCAGTGCTGGTGACGTGCAGGGTCCAGTTCTCGAGATGTGCAGGATCCAGTGCTCGAGACGTGCAGGGTGCAGTGCTGGTGATGTGCAGGGTTCAGTGCTGGTATTGTGCAGGGTCCAGTGCTGGTGACGTGCAGGGTCCAGTGCTGCTGAAGTGCAGGGTCCAGTGATGATGACGTGCAGGGTCCAGTGCTCGCGACTGAAGGTCCAGTGGTCGAGACGTGCAGTGTCCAGTGCTGATGACGTGCTGGTGTCGTGCAGGGTCCAGTGCTGGTGACGTGCAGGGGTCCAGTGCTGTTGACCTTCAGGGTCCAGTGCTCGAGACGTGCAGGGTCCAGTCCTGATGACGTGCTGGTGACCTTCAGGGTCCAGGGCTGGTGACGTGCAGGGACCAGTGCTGATGACGTGCAGGGTCCAGTACTCGTGGCGTGCAGGTTTAGTGCTGGTGACGTGCAGGTTCCAGTGCACATGACGTGCAGGGTCCAGTGCTCAAGACGTGCTGATGTGCAGGGACCAGTGCTGTTGACGTGCAGGGTCCAGTGCTGGTGACGTGCAGGGTCCAGTGCTCGTGATGTGCAGGGAAAAGTGCTGGTGACGTGCAGGGCCCAGTGCACGAGACGTGCTGGGGTCCAGTGCTGGTCACGTGCAGGGTCCAGTGCTCGTGGCGTGCAGGGTCCAGTGCAGATGAGGCAGGGTACAGTGCTGGTGACGCAGGGTCCAGTGCTCGGACGTGCAGGGTCCAGTGCTGGTGACGTGCAGGGTCCAGTGCTGGTGACGTGCAGGGTCCAGTGCTGGTGACGTGCAGGGTCCAGTGTTGAGACTTGCAGGGTCCAGTGCAGGTGATGTGCAGGGTCCATTGTTCGTGACCTGCAGGGTCCAGTGCTAGAGACTTGCAGGGTGGAGTGCTGGTGACGTGCAGGGTCCAGTGTTCGTGATGTGCAGGGGTCAGTGCTCGGGATGTCAGGGTCAGTGCTGATGACGTGCAGGGACCAGTGCTGATGAAGTGCAGGGTCCAGTGCTCAAGACGTGCTGGTGACGTGCAGGGTCCAGTGCTCAAGACGTGCAGTGTCCAGTGCTGATGAAATGCAGGGTCCAGTGCTCGACACATGCTGGTGGTGACGTAGGGTCCAGTGCTGATTACATGCAGGGTCCAGTGCTGGTGACGTGCAGGGTCCAGTGCTGGTGACGTGCAGGGTCCAGTTCTCGAGACGTGCAGGATCCAGTGCTCGAGACGTGCATCGTCCAGTGCTGGTGATGTGCAGGGTCCAGTGCTGGTATTGTACAGGGTCCAGTGCTCGTGACGATGCAGGGTCCAGTGCTGCTGAAGTGCAGGGTCCAATGATCGTGGCGTGTAGGGTCCAGTGCTCGAGGCGTGCAGGGTCCAGTGCTGGTGACGTGCATGGTCCAGTGCTCGTGACGTGCATGGTCCAGTTTTCGATGACGTGCTGGTGACGTGCAGGGTCCAGTGCTGATGTGCGTGCAGGGTAGAGTGCTGTTGACGTGCTGGGTTCAGTGCTGATGACGTGCAGGGTCCAATGCTCGAGACGTGCTGGTGACGTGCAGGGTCCTGTGCTGATTACGTGCAGGGTCCAGTGCTTGTGATGTGCAGGGTCCAGTGCTCGTGACGTGCAGGGTCCAGTGCTGTAGGCGTGCTGGTCCAGTGCTGCGGGGTGCAGGGTCCAGTGCTGTGGCGTGCAGGGTCCAGTGCTGATGGCGTGCAGGGTCCAGTGCTCGAGGCGTGCTGGTGACGTGCAGGGTCCAGTGCTGATTACGTGCAGGGTCCAGTGCTGGTGATGTGCAGGGTCCAGTGCTCGTGACGTGCAGGGTCCAGTGCTCGTGACGTGCAGGGTCCAGTGCTGTGGCCGTGCAGGGTCCAGTGCTGGTGATGTGCAGGGTCCAGTGCTGTCGACGTGCCGGGTCCAGTGCTGATGACGTGCAGGGTCCAGTGCTGGTGACGTGCAGGGTCCAGTGCTCAAGGCGTGCTGGTGACTTGCAGGGTCCAGTGCTGGTGACGTGCAGGGTCCAGTGCTCGGGCGTGCAGGGTCCAGTACTGTCGGCGTGCACTGTGCAGTGCTGGTGATGTTCAGGGTCCAGTGCTGGTGACGTGCAGGATTCAGTGCTGGTGACGTGCAGGGTCCAGTGCTCGTGACGTCCAGGGTCCAGTGCTCGAGACATGCAGGGTCCAGTGCTGATGACGTGCAGGGTCCAGTGCAGGGTCCAGTGTTCGTGACCTGCAGGGTCCAGTGCTGTCGGCGTGCAGGGCGCAGTGCTGGTGATGTTCAGGGTCCAGTGCTGGTGACGTGCAGGGTCCAGTGCTCGTGACGTGCAGGGTCCAGTGCTCGAGATGTGCAGGGGTCAGTGCTGGTGGCGTGCAGGGTCCAGTGCTGGTGATGTGCAGGGTCCAGTGCTCGGGATGTGAAGGATCCAGTGCTGATGACGTGCAGGGACCAGTGCTGATGAAGTGCAGGGTCCAGTGCTCAAGACGTTCTCGCGTGCAGGGACCAGTGCTCAAGACGTGCAGTGTCCAGTGCTGATGAAATGCAGGGTCCAGTACTCGAGACGTGCTGGTGACGTGTAGGGTCCAGTGCTGATTACATGCAGGGTCCAGTGCTGGTGACGTACAGGGTCCAGTGCAATTGACGTGCAGAATCCAGTTCTCGAGACGTGCAGGGACAAGTGCTTGTGTCGTGAAGGGTCCAGTGGTCGTTACGTGCAGTGTCAATTGCTGATAAAGTGCTGGTGACTTTCAGGGTCCAGTGCTGGTGACATGCAGGGTCCAGTCCTGGTGACGTGCAGTGTCCAGTGCTGATGACGTGTTGGTGTCGTGCAGGGTAAAGTGCTGGTGACGTGCAGGGTCCAGTGCTGCTGACCTTCAGGGTCCAGTGCTCGAGACGTGCAAGGGGTCCAGTCCTGATGACGTGCTGGGACCTTCAGGGTCCAGGGCTGGTGACGTGCAGGGTCCAGTGCTGGTGATGTGCAGGGTCCAGTGCTGGTGACGTGCAGGGTCTAGTGCTCGTGATGTGCAGGGAAAAGTGCTTGTGACGTGCAGGGCCCAGTGCACGAGACGTGCAGGGTCCAGTGGTCGTGACGTGCAGTGTCATGTGCTGATGACGTGCTAGTGACGTGCAGAGTCCAGTGCTGGTGATGTGCAGGGTCCAGTGCTGCTGACCTTCAGGGTCCAGTGCTTGAGACGTGCAGGGTCCAGTCCTGATGACGTGCTGGTGACCTTCAGGGTCTAGGGCTGGTGACGTGCAGGGTCCAGTGCTGATGACGTGCAGGGTCCAGTGCTGGTGATGTGCAGGGTCCAGTGCTGGTGACGTGCAGGGTCCAGTGCACATGACGTGCAGGGTCCAGTGCTCAAGGACGTGCTGGTGACGTGCAGGGTCCAGTGCTTGTGATGTGCAGGGTCCAGTGCTCGATGACGTGCTGGGTCAGTTGTCGAGACTTGCTGGTGACGTGCAGGGTCCAGTGCTGGTGACATTCAGGGTCCAGTGCTCATGACGTGCAGGGTCCAGTGCTGATGAACGTGCAGGGTCCAGTGCTCGTGACGTACAGGGTCCAGTGCTGGTGACGTGCAGGGTCAGTTCTGTGCTCGATGCAGGGTCCAGTGATGTGCAGGGTCCAGTGCTGGTGACGTGCAGGGTCCAGTGCTCGTGACGTGCAGGGTCCAGTGCAGGTGATGTGCAGGGTACAGTGCTGGTGATGTGCAGGGTCCAGTGCTTGTGATGTGCAGGGTCCAGTGCTCGTGACGTGCAGGGTCCAGTGCTGAGGCGTGCAGGGTCCAGTGCTGTTGACGTGCAGGGTCCAGTGCTGGTGACGTGCAGGGTCCAGTGCTGTCGAGACGTGCGGGTCCAGTGCTGGTGACGTGCAGGGTCCAGTGCTCGAGACGTGCAGGATTCAGTGCTGGTGACGTGCAGGGTCCAGTGCTCGTGACGTGCAGGGTCCAGTGCTCGTGACGTGCAGGGTCCAGTGCTGATGAATTGCAGGGTCCAGTGCTCGAGACGTGATAGTGACGTGCAGGGTCCAGTGCTGGTGACGTGCAGGGTCCAGTGCTGGTGACGTGCAGGGTCCAGTGCTCGTGACGTGCAGGGTCCAGTTTTCGAGACGTGCTGGTGACGTGCAGGGTCAGTGCTGATGACGTGCAGGGTCCAGTGCTGTTGACGTGCAGGGTTCAGTGCTGATGGCGTGCAGGGTCCAATGCTCGAGACGTGCTGGTGACGTGCAGGGTCCAGTGCTCTGACGTGCAGGGTCCAGTGCTGATGGCGTGCAAGGTCCAGTGCTCGTGACGTGCAGGGTCCAGTGCTGGTGACGTGCAGGGTCCAGTGCTCGAGACGTCCAGGGTCCAGTACTGTCGACGTGCAGGGTGCAGTGCTGGTGATGTTCAGGGTCCAGTGCTGGTGACGTGCAGGATTCCAGTGCTGGTGACGTTCAGGGTCCAGTGCTCGTGACGTCCAGGGTCAGTGCTCGAGGGCGTGCAGGGTCCAGTGCTGCTGCCGACGTGCAGGTTCCAGTGCTGGTGATGTGCAGGGTCCAGTGTTCGTGACCTGCAGGGTCCAGTACTGTCGGCGTGCACTGCGCAGTGCTGGTGATGTTCAGGGTCCAGTGCTGGTGGCGTGCAGGGTCCAGTGCTCGTGACGTGCAGGGTCCAGTTCTCGAGACGATGTGCAGGGGTAAGAGTGCTGCCGACGTGCAGGGTCCAGTGCTCGTGATGTGCAGGGTCCAGTGCTGATGAAGTGCAGGGTCCAGTGCTCAAGACGTTCTGGTGATGTGCAGGGTCCAGTGCTCGAGAGGTGCAGGGTCCAATGCTGGTGACCTGCAGGGTCCAGTGCTCGAGACATGCAGGGTCCAGTGCTGTCGGCGTGCAGGGTCCAGTGCTGGTGGCGTGCAGGGTCCAGTGCTGTGACGTGCAGGGTCCAGTGCTGGTGACGTGCAGGGTCCAGTGCTCATGGCGTGCAGGGTCCAGTGCAGGTGATGTGCAGGGGTACAGTGCTGTCGGCGTGCAGGGTCCAGTGCTGGTGACGTGCAGTGTCCAGTGCTCGTGACGTGCAGGGTCCAGTTCTGGTGACGTGCAGGGTCCAGTGCTCGTGACGTGCAGGGTCCAGTGCAGGTGATGTGCAGGGTACAGTGCTGGTGACATGCAGGGTCCAGTGCTGGTGACGTGCAGGGTCAGTGCTCGAGGCGTGCAGGGTCCAGTGCTGGTGACGTGCAGGGTCCAGTGCTGGTGACGTGCAGGGTCCAGTGCTGGTGACGTGCAGTGTCCAGTGCTCGTGACGTGCAGGGTCCAGTTCTGGTGACGTGCAGGGTCCAGTGCTCGTGACGTGCAGGGTCCAGTGCAGGTGATGTGCAGAGTACAGTGCTGGTGACATGCAGGGTCCAGTGCTGGTGACGTGCAGGGGTCCAGTGCTCGAGGCGTGCAGGGTCCAGTGCTGGTGATGCAGGTCCAGTGCTGGTGGCGTGCAGGGGTCCAGTGCTGGTGACGTGCAGGGTCAGTGCTGGTGACGTGCAGGGTCCAGTGCTGGTGGCGTGCAGGGTCCAGTGCTGGTGACGTGCAGGGGTCCAGTGCTGGTGACGTAGTGTCCAGTGCTGGTGACGTGCAGGGTTCAGTGCTGGTGACGGCGTGCAGGGTCCAGTGTTCGAGGACTTGCAGGGTCCAATGCAGGTGATGTGCAGGGTCCATTGCTCGTGACTTGCAGGGTCCAGTGCTAGAGACGTGCAGGGTCCAGTGCTGTCGGCGTGCAGGACCAGGGCTCGTGATGTGCAGGGTCCAGTGCTCGGGATATCAAGGGTCCAGTGCTGATGACATGCAGGGACCAGTGCTGATGAAGTGCAGGGTCCTGTGCTCAAGACGTTCTGGCGACGTGCAGGGTCTAGTGCTCAAGACGTGCAGTGTCCAGTGCTGATGAATTGCAGGATCCAGTGCTATAGACGTGCTGGTGACGTTTAGGGTGCAGTGCTGATTACATGCAGGGTCCAGTGCTCGTGACGTACAGGGTCCAGTGCTGGTGACGTGCAGGGTCCAGTTCTCGAGATGTGCAGGATCCAGTGCTCGAGACGTGCAGGGTGCAGTGCTGGTGATGTGCAGGGTTCAGTGCTGGTATTGTGCAGGGTCCAGTGCTGGTGACGTGCAGGGTCCAGTGCTGCTGAAGTGCAGGGTCCAGTGGTGACGTGCAGGGGTCCAGTGCTCGCGACGTGGAAGGTCCAGTGCTCGAGACGTGCAGTGTCCAGTGCTGATGACGTGCTGGTGTCGTGCAGGGTCCAGTGCTGGTGACGTGCAGGGTCCAGTGCTGGTGACCTTCAGGGTCCAGTGCTCGAGACGTGCAGGGTCCAGTCCTGATGACGTGCTGGTGACCTTCAGGGTCCAGGGCTGGTGACGTGCAGGGACCAGTGCTGATGACGTGCAGGGTCCAGTACTCGAGCCGTGCAGAGTTTAGTGCTCGAGACGTGCAGGTTCCAGTGCACATGACGTGCAGGGTCCAGTGCTCAAGACGTGCTGATGTTCAGGGACCAGTGCTGTTGACGTGCAGCGTCCAGTGCTGGTGATGCAGGGGTCCAGTGCTCGTGATGTGCAGGGAAAAGTGCTTGTGACGTGCAGGGGCCCAGTGCACGGTGACGTGAGGGTCCAGTGCTGGTCACGTGCAGGGTCCAGTGCTCGTGACGTGCAGGGTCCAGTGCAGGTGAGGTGCAGGGTACAGTGCTGGTGACGTGCAGGGTCCAGTGCTCGAGACGTGCAGGGTCCAGTGCTGGTGACGTGCAGGGTCCAGTGCTGGTGACGTGCAGGGTCCAGTGCTGGTGACGTGCAGGGTCCAGTGTTGTGCAGGGTCCAGTGCTGGTGATGTGCAGGGTCCAGTGCTGGTGATGTGCAGGGTCCATTGTTCGTGACCTGCAGGGTCCAGTGCTAGAGACTTGCAGGGTGGACTGCTGTCGACGTGCAGGGACCAGTGCTGATGAAGTGCAGGGTCCAGTGCTCAAGACGTTCTGGTGACGTGCAGGGACCAGTGCTCAAGACGTGCAGTGTCCAGTGCTGATGAAATTCAGGGTCCAGTGCTCGACACATGCTGGTGACGTGTAGGGTCCAGTGCTGATTACATGCAGGGTCCAGTGCAGGTGACGTACAGGGTCCAGTGCTGGTGACGTGCAGGGTCCAGTTCTCGGGGCGTGCAGGATCCAGTGCTCGAGACGTGCAGGGTCCAGTGCTGGTGATGTGCAGGGTCCATTGCTGGTATTGTACAGGGTCCAGTGCTCGTGACGTGCAGGGTCCAGTGCTGGTGACGTGCACGGTCCAGTGCTCGTGACGTGCATGGTCCAGTTTTCGAGACGTGCTGGTGGCGTGCAGGGTCAGTGCTGATGACGTGCAGGGTAGAGTGCTGTTGACGTGCTGGGTTCCAGTGCTGATGGCGTGCAGGGTCCAGTGCTCGAGACGTGCTGGTGGCGTGCAGGGTCCTGTGCTGATTACGTGCAGGGTCCAGTGCTTGTGATGTGCAGGGTCCAGTGCTCGTGATGCAGGGGTCCAGTGCTGAGAGGCGGTGCAGGGTCCAGTGCAGGCGATGTGCAGGGTCCAGTGCTGTGACGTGCGGGTCCAGTGCGGATGACGTGCAGGGTCCAGTGCTGGTGACGTGCAGGGTCCAGTGCTCTCAAGACGTGCTGGTGACTTGCAGGGTCCAGTGCTGGTGACGTGCACTGTGCAGTGCTGGTTATGTTCAGGGTCCAGTGCTGGTGACGTGCAGGATTCAGTGCTGGTGACGTTCAGGGTCCAGTGCTCGTGACGTCCAGGGTCCAGTGCTCGAGACGTGCAGGGTAGAGTGCTGCCGGCGTGCAGGTTCCAGTGCAGGTGATGTGCAGGGGTCCAGTGTTCGTGACCTGCAGGGTCCAGTACTGTCGGCGTGCACCGCGCAGTGCTGGTGATGTTCAGGGTCCAGTGCTGGTGACGTGCAGGGTCCAGTGATGGTGACGTGCAGGGTCCAGTGCTCGTGACGTGCAGGGTCCAGTGCTGGTGACGTGCAGGGTCCAGTGCTCGTGACGTGCATGGTCCAGTTTTCGAGACGTGCTGGTGACGTGCAGGGTCTAGTGCTGATGACGTGCAGGGTGGAGTGCTGTTGACGTGCTGGGTTCAGTGCTGATGACGTGCAGGGTCCAATGCTCGAGACGTGCTGGTGACGTGCAGGGTCCAGTGCTGATTACGTGCAGGGTCCAGTGCTGATGGCGTGCAGGGTCCAGTGCTCGTGACGTGCAGGGTCCAGTGCTGGTGACGTGCAGGGTCCAGTGCTCGTGACGTCCAGGGTCCAGTGCTGTCGACGTGCACTGTGCAGTGCTGGTTATGTTCAGGGTCCAGTGCTGGTGACGTGCAGGATTCAGTGCTGGTGACGTTCAGGGTCCAGTGCTCGTGACGTCCAGGGTCCAGTGCTCGAGACGTGCAGGGTAGAGTGCTGCCGACGTGCAGGTTCCAGTGCAGGTGATGTGCAGGGTCCAGTGTTCGTGACCTGCAGGGTCCAGTACTGTCGACGTGCACTGCGCAGTGCTGGTGATGTTCAGGGTCCAGTGCTCTTGACGTGCAGGGTCCAGTGCTCGTGACGTGCAGGGTCCAGTTCTCGAGACGTGCAGGGTGAGTGCTGCCGGCGTGCAGGGGTCCAGTGCTCGTGATGTGCAGGGTCCAGTGCTGATGAAGTGCAGGGTCCAGTGCTCAAGACGTTCTGGTGATGTGCAGGGTCCAGTGCTCGAGAGGTGCAGGGTCCAATGCTGGTGACCTGCAGGGTCCAGTGCTCGAGACATGCAGGGTCCAGTGCTGTCGACGTGTAGGGTCCAGTGCTGGTGACGTGCAGGGTCCAGTGCTGGCGACGTGCAGGGTCCAGTGCTGGTGACGTGCAGGGTCCAGTGCTGGTGACGTGTAGTGTCCAGTGCAGGTGATGTGCAGGGTACAGTGCTGTCGACGTGTAGGGTCCAGTGCTGGTGACGTGCAGTGTCCAGTGCTCGTGACGTGCAGGGTCCAGTTCTGGTGACGTGCAGGGTCCAGTGCTCGTGACGTGCAGGGTCCAGTGCAGGTGATGTGCAGGGTACAGTGCTGGTGACATGCAGGGTCCAGTGCTGGGGTGACGTGCAGGGTCCAGTGCTGGTGACGTGCAGGGTCCAGTGCTGGTGACGTGTAGGGTCCAGTGCTGGTGACGTGCAGGGTCCAGTGCTGGTGACGTGCAGGGTCCAGTGCTCGTGACGTGCAGGGTCCAGTTCTGGTGACGTGCAGGGTCCAGTGCTGGTGACGTGCAGGGTCCAGTGCAGGTGATGCAGGGTACAGTGCTGGTGACATGCAGGGGTCCAGTGCTGGTGACGTGCAGGGTCCAGTGCTCGAGGCGTGCAGGGTCCAGTGCTGGTGGCGTGCAGGGTCCAGTGCTGGTGACGTGCAGGGTCCAGTGCTGGTGACGTGCAGGGACTGGTGCTGGTGACGTGCATGGTCCAGTGCTCGAGACGTGCTGGTGACGTGCAGGGTCCAGTGCTGGTGACGTGTAGGGTCCAGTGCTGGTGACGTGCAGGGGTTCAGTGCTGGTGTGCGTGCAGGGTCCAGTGTTCGAGACTTGCAGGGTCCAATGCAGGTGATGTGCAGGGTCCATTGCTCGTGACCTGCAGGGTCCAGTGCTAGAGACGTGCAGGGTCCAGTGCTGTCGACGTGCAGGGTCCAGGGCTCGTGATGTGCAGGGTCCGGTGCTCGGGATGTCAAGGGTCCAGTGCTGATGACATGCAGGGACCAGTGCTGATGAAGTGCAGGGTCCAGTGCTCAAGACGTTCTGGCGACGTGCAGGGTCTAGTGCTCAAGACGTGCAGTGTCCAGTGCTGATGAATTGCAGGGTCCAGTGCTAGAGACGTGCTGGTGACGTTTAGGGTGCAGTGCTGATTACATGCAGGGTCCAGTGCTCGTGACGTACAGGGTCCAGTGCTGGTGACGTGCAGGGTCCAGTGCTCGAGACGTGCAGGGTGCAGTGCTGGTGATGTGCAGGGTTCAGTGCTGGTATTGTGCAGGGTCCAGTGCTGGTGACGTGCAGGGTCCAGTGCTGGTGAAGTGCAGGGTCCAGTGATCGTGACGTGCAGGGTCCAGTGCTCGCGACGTGGAAGGTCCAGTGCTCGGTGACGTGCAGTGTCCAGTGCTGATGACGTGCTGGTGTCCGTGCAGGGTCCAGTGCTGGTGCAGGGTCCAGTGCTGTTGACCAGGGTCCAGTGCTCGAGACGTGCAGGGTCCAGTCCTGATGACGTGCTGGTGACCTTCAGGGTCCAGGGCTGGTGACGTGCAGGGACCAGTGCTGATGACGTGCAGGGTCCAGTACTCGAGCCGTGCAGGGTTTAGTGCTCGAGACGTGCAGGTTCCAGTGCACATGACGTGCAGGGTCCAGTGCTCAAGACGTGCTGATGTTCAGGGACCAGTGCTGTTGACGTGAAGCGTCCAGTGCTGGTGACGTGCAGGGTCTAGTGCTCGTGATGTGCAGGGAAAAGTGCTTGTGACGTGCAGGGCCCAGTGCACGAGACGTGAGGGTCCAGTGCTGGTCACGTGCAGGGTCCAGTGCTCGTGACGTGCAGGGTCCAGTGCAGGTGAGGTGCAGGGTACAGTGCTGGTGACGTGCAGGGTCCAGTGCTGGTGACGTGCAGGGTCCAGTGCTGGTGACGTGCAGGGTCCAGTGCTGGTGACGTGCAGGGTCCAGTGCTGGTGACGTGCAGGGTCCAGTGTTCGAGACTTGCAGGGTCCAGTGCAGGTGATGTGCAGGGTCCATTGTTCGTGACCTGCAGGGTCCAGTGCTAGAGACTTGCAGGGTGGAGTGCTGTCGACGTGCAGGGTCCAGTGTTCGTGATGTGCAGGGTCCGGTGCTCGGGATGTCAAGGGTCCAGTGCTGATGACGTGCAGGGACCAGTGCTGATGAAGTGCAGGGTCCAGTGCTCAAGACGTTCTGGTGACGTGCAGGGACCAGTGCTCAAGACGTGCAGTGTCCAGTGCTGATAAAATTCAGGGTCCAGTGCTCGACACATGCTGGTGACGTGTAGGGTCCAGTGCTGATTACATGCAGGGTCCAGTGCTGGTGACGTACAGGGTCCAGTGCTGGTGACGTGCTGGGGTCCAGTTCTCGAGACGTGCAGGATCCAGTGCTCGAGACGTGCATCGTCCAGTGCTGGTGACGTGCAGGGTCCAGTGCTGGTGTTGGCAGGGTCCAGTGCTCGTGACGTGCAGGGTCCAGTGCTGGTGACGTGCAGGGTCCAGTGCTCGTGACGTGCAGGGTCCAGTTTTCGAGACGTCCTGGTGACTTGCAGGGTCCAGTGCTGATGACGTGCAGGGTCCAGTGCTGTTGACGTGCTGGGTTCAGTGCTGATGACGTGCAGGGGTGCTCGAGACGTGCTGGTGACGTGCAGGGTCCAGTGCTGATGACGTGCAGGGTCCAGTGCTTGTGATGTGCAGGGTCCAGTGCTCGTGACGTGCAGGGTCCAGTGCTGTAGGCCGTGCAGGGTCCAGTGCTCAAGACGTGCAGGGTCAGTGCTGTCGACGTGCAGGGTCAGTGCGGATGACGTGCAGGGTCCAGTGCTGGTGACGTGCAGGGTCCAGTGCTCAAGACGTGCTGGTGACTTGCAGGGTCCAGTGCTGGTGACGTGCACTGTGCAGTGCTGGTTATGTTCAGGGTCCAGTGCTGGTGACGTGCAGGATTCAGTGCTGGTGACGTTCAGGGTCCAGTGCTCGTGACGTCCAGGGTCCAGTGCTCGTGACGTGCAGGGGTCAGAGTGCTGCCGACGTGCAGGTTCCAGTGCAGGTGACGTGCAGGGTCCAGTGTTCGTGACCTGCAGGGTCCAGTGCTGTCGACGTGCAGGGCGCAGTGCTGGTGATGTTCAGGGTCCAGTGCTCTTGACGTGCAGGGTCCAGTGCTCGTGACGTGCAGGGTCCAGTTCTCGAGACGTGCAGGGTAGAGTGCTGCCGACGTGCAGGGTCCAGTGCTGGTGATGTGCAGGGTCCAGTGCTGATGAAGTGCAGGGTCCAGTGCTCAAGACGTTCTGGTGATGTGCAGGGTCCAGTGCTCGAGAGGTGCAGGGTCCAGTGCTGGTGACCTGCAGGGTCCAGTGCTCGAGACATGCAGGGTCCAGTGCTGTCGACGTGTAGGGTCCAGTGCTGGTGACGTGCAGGGTCCAGTGCTCATGACGTGCAGGGTCCAGTGCAGGTGATGTGCAGGGTACAGTGCTGTCGACGTGTAGGGTCCAGTGCTGGTGACGTGCAGTGTCCAGTGCTCGTGACGTGCAGGGTCCAGTTCTGGTGACGTGCAGGGTCCAGTGCTCGTGACGTGCAGGGTCCAGTGCAGGTGATGTGCAGGGTACAGTGCTGGTGACATGCAGGGTCCAGTGCTGGTGACGTGCAGGGTCCAGTGCTCGAGACGTGCAGGGTCCAGTGCTGGTGACGTGCAGGGTCCAGTGCTGGTGACGTGCAGGGTCCAGTGCTGGTGACGTGCAGGGTCAGTGCTGGTGACGTGCAGGGTCCAGTGCTGGTGACGTGCAGGGTCCAGTGCTGGTGGTGACAGGGTCCAGTGTCCAGTGCTGGTGGTGACGTGCAGGGTTCAGTGCTGGTGACGTGCAGGGTCCAGTGTTCGAGACTTGCAGGGTCCAATGCAGGTGATGTGCAGGGTCCATTGCTCGTGACCTGCAGGGTCCAGTGCTAGAGACGTGCAGGGTCCAGTGCTGTCGACGTGCAGGGTCCAGGGCTCGTGATGTGCAGGGTCCGGTGCTCGGGATGTCAAGGGTCCAGTGCTGATGACATGCAGGGACCAGTGCTGATGAAGTGCAGGGTCCTGTGCTCAAGACGTTCTGGCGACGTGCAGGGTCCAGTGCTCAAGACGTGCAGTGTCCAGTGCTGATGAATTGCAGGATCCAGTGCTAGAGACGTGCTGGTGACGTTTAGGGTGCAGTGCTGATTACATGCAGGGTCCAGTGCTCGTGACGTACAGGGTCCAGTGCTGGTGACGTGCAGGGTCCAGTTCTCGAGATGTGCAGGATCCAGTGCTCGAGACGTGCAGGGTGCAGTGCTGGTGATGTGCAGGGTTCAGTGCTGGTATTGTGCAGGGTCCAGTGCTGGTGACGTGCAGGGTCCAGTGCTGCTGAAGTGCAGGGTCCAGTGATCGTGACGTGCACTGTCCAGTGCTCGCGACGTGGAAGGTCCAGTGCTCGAGACGTGCAGGGTCCAGTGCTGATGACGTGCTGGTGTCGTGCAGGGTCCAGTGCTGGTGACGTGCAGGGTCCAGTGCTGTTGACCTTCAGGGTCCAGTGCTCGAGACGTGCAGGGTCCAGTCCTGATGACGTGCTGGTGACCTTCAGGGTCCAGGGCTGGTGACGTGCAGGGACCAGTGCTGATGACGTGCAGGGTCCAGTACTCGAGCCGTGCAGATTTAGTGCTCGAGACGCAGGTTCCAGTGCACAGTGACGTGCAGGGTCCAGTGCTCAAGACGTGCTGATGTTCAGGGACCAGTGCTGTTGACGTGAAGCGTCCAGTGCTGGTGACGTGCAGGGTCTAGTGCTCGTGACGTGCAGGGTCCAGTGCAGGTGAGGTGCAGGGTACAGTGCTGGTGACGTGCAGGGTCCAGTGCTCGAGACGTGAGGGTCCAGTGCTGGTCACGTGCAGGGTCCAGTGCTCGTGACGTGCAGGGTCCAGTGCAGGTGAGGTGCAGGGTACAGTGCTGGTGACGTGCAGGGTCCAGTGCTCGAGACGTGCAGGGTCCAGTGCTGGTGACGTGCAGGGTCCAGTGCTGGTGACGTGCAGGGTCCAGTGCTGGTGACGTGCAGGGTCCAGTGTTCGAGACTTGCAGGGTCCAGTGCAGGTGATGTGCAGGGTCCATTGTTCGTGACCTGCAGGGTCCAGTGCTAGAGACTTGCAGGGTGGAGTGCTGTCGACGTGCAGGGTCCAGTGTTCGTGATGTGCAGGGTCCGGTGCTCGGGATGTCAAGGGTCCAGTGCTGATGACGTGCAGGGACCAGTGCTGATGAAGTGCAGGGTCCAGTGCTCAAGACGTTCTGGTGACGTGCAGGGACCAGTGCTCAAGACGTGCAGTGTCCAGTGCTGATGAAATTCAGGGTCCAGTGCTCGACACATGCTGGTGACGTGTAGGGTCCAGTGCTGATTACATGCAGGGTCCAGTGCTGGTGACGTACAGGGTCCAGTGCTGGTGACGTGCAGGGTCCAGTTCTCGAGACGTGCAGGATCCAGTGCTCGAGACGTGCAGGGTCCAGTGCTGGTGATGTGCAGGGTCCATTGCTGGTATTGTACAGGGTCCAGTGCTCGTGACGTGCAGGGTCCAGTGGTGGTCCAGTGCAGGGTCCAAATGTCGTGGTGACGTGCAAGGTCCAGTGCTCGAGACGTGCAGGGTCCAGTGCTGGTGACGTGCACGGTCCAGTGCTCGTGACGTGCATGGTCCAGTTTTCGAGACGTGCTGGTGACGTGCAGGGTCTAGTGCTGATGACGTGCAGGGTAGAGTGCTGTTGACGTGCTGGGTTCAGTGCTGATGACGTGCAGGGTCCAATGCTCGAGACGTGCTGGTGACGTGCAGGGTCCAGTGCTGATTACGTGCAGGGTCCAGTGCTTGTGATGTGCAGGGTCCAGTGCTCGTGACGTGCAGGGTCCAGTGCTGTAGGCCGTGCAGGGTCCAGTGCAGGCGATGTGCAGGGTCCAGTGCTGTCGACGTGCCGGGTCCAGTGCTGATGACGTGCAGGGTCCAGTGCTGGTGACGTGCAGGGTCCAGTGCTCAAGACGTGCTGGTGACTTGCAGGGTCCAGTGCTGGTGACGTGCAGGGTCCAGTGCTCGAGACGTGCAGGGTCCAGTACTGTCGACGTGCACTGTGCAGTGCTGGTGATGTTCAGGGTCCAGTGCTGGTGACGTGCAGGATTCAGTGCTGGTGACGTGCAGGGTCCAGTGCTCGTGACGTCCAGGGTCCAGTGCTCGAGACATGCAGGGTAGAGTGCTGCCGACGTGCAGGGTCCAGTGCAGGGTCCAGTGTTCGTGACCTGCAGGGTCCAGTACTGTCGACGTGCACTGCGCAGTGCTGGTGATGTTCAAGGTCCAGTGCTGGTGACGTGCAGGGTCCAGTGCTCGTGACGTGCAGGGTCCAGTTCTCGAGACGTGCAGGGTAGAGTGCTGCCGACGTGCAGGGTCCAGTGCTCGTGATGTGCAGGGTCCAGTGCTCGGGATGTGAAGGATCCAGTGCTGATAACCAGCAGGGACCAGTGCTGATGAAGTGCAGGGTCCAGTGCTCAAGACGTTCTGGTGATGTGCAGGGTCCAGTGCTCGAGAGTTGCAGGGTCCAATGCTGGTGACCTGCAGGGTCCAGTGCTCGAGACATGCAGTGTAGAGTGCTGTCGACGTGCAAGGACCAGTGCTGATGAAGTGCAGGGTACAGTGGTAGTGACGTGCAGGGTCCAGTTCTGGTGAAGTGCACGGTCCAGTGCTCGTGATGTGCAGGGTCCGGTGCTCGGGATGTCAAGGGTCCAGTGCTGATGACATGCAGGGACCAGTGCTGATGAAGTGCAGGGTCCAGTGCTCAAGACGTTCTAGCGACATGCAGGGTCCAGTGCTCAAGACGTGCAGTGTCCAGTGCTGATGAATTGCAGGGTCCAGTGCTCGAGACGTGCTGGTGACGTGTAGGGACCAGTGCTGATGAAGTGCAGGGTCCAGTGATAGTGACGTGCAAGGTCCAGTGCTCGAGACGTGCAGGGTCCAGTGCTGGTGACGTGCACGGTCCAGTGCTCGTGACGTGCATGGTCCAGTTTTCGAGACGTGCTGGTGACGTGCAGGGTCTAGTGCTGATGACGTGCAGGGTGGAGTGCTGTTGACGTGCTGGGTTCAGTGCTGATGACGTGCAGGGTCCAATGCTCGAGACGTGCTGGTGACGTGCAGGGTCCAGTGCTGATTACGTGCAGGGTCCAGTGCTGATGGCGTGCAAGGTCCAGTGCTCGTGACGTGCAGGGTCCAGTGCTGGTGACGTGCAGGGTCCAGTGCTCGAGACGTCCAGGGTCCAGTACTGTCGACGTGCACTGTGCAGTGCTGGTTATGTTCAGGGTCCAGTGCTGGTGACGTGCAGGATTCAGTGCTGGTGACGTTCAGGGTCCAGTGCTCGTGACGTCCAGGGTCCAGTGCTCGAGACGTGCAGGGTAGAGTGCTGCCGACGTGCAGGTTCCAGTGCAGGTGATGTGCAGGGTCCAGTGTTCGTGACCTGCAGGGTCCAGTACTGTCGACGTGCACTGCGCAGTGCTGGTGATGTTCAGGGTCCAGTGCTCTTGACGTGCAGGGTCCAGTGCTCGTGACGTGCAGGGTCCAGTTCTCGAGACGTGCAGGGTAGAGTGCTGCCGACGTGCAGGGTCCAGTGC
This sequence comes from Huso huso, assembly GCA_036884735.1. NCBI lineage: Eukaryota > Metazoa > Chordata > Actinopteri > Acipenseriformes > Acipenseridae > Huso > Huso huso. The sequence continues at coordinate 126,195 of JAHFZB010000082.1, forward strand.
TCGTGATGTGCAGGGTCCAGTGCTGATGAAGTGCAGTGTCCAGTGCTCAAGACGTTCTGGTGACGTGCAGGGTCCAGTGCTCGAGAGGTGCAGGGTCCAATGCTGGTGACCTGCAGGGTCCAGTGCTCGAGACATGCAGGGTCCAGTGCTGTCGACGTGTAGGGTCCAGTGCTGGTGACGTGCAGGGTCCAGTGCTCATGACGTGCAGGGTCCAGTGCAGGTGATGTGCAGGGTACAGTGCTGTCGACGTGTAGGGTCCAGTGCTGGTGTGCAGTGTCCAGTGCTCGTGACGTGCAGGGTCCAGTTCTGGTGACGTGCAGGTCCAGTGCTCGTGACGTGGGGTCCAGTGCAGGTGATGTGCAGGGTACAGTGCTGGTGACATGCAGGGTCCAGTGCTGGTGACGTGCAGGGTCCAGTGATCGAGACGCAGGGTCCAGTGCTGGTGACGTGCAGGGTCCAGTGCTGGTGACGTGCAGGGTCCAGTGCTGGTGACGTGCAGGGTCTGGTGCTGGTGACGTGCAGGGTCCAGTGCTGGTGTGCAGGGTCCAGTGCTGTGACGCAGGGTCCAGTGCTGGTGACGTGCAGGGTCCAGTGCTGGTGACGCAGGGTTCAGTGCTGGTGACGTGCAGGGTCCAGTGTTTTGAGACTTGCAGGGTCCAATGCAGGTGATGCAGGGTCCATTGCTCGTGACTTGCAGGGTCCAGTGCTAGAGACGTGCAGGGTCCAGTGCTGTCGACGTGCAGGGTCCAGGGCTCGTGATGTGGGGGGTCCGTGCTCGGGATGTCAAGGGTCCAGTGCTGATGACATGCAGGACCAGTGCTGATGAAGTGCAGGGTCCTGTGCTCAAGACGTTCTGGCGACGTGCAGGGTCTAGTGCTCAAGACGTGCAGTGTCCAGTGCTGATGAATTGCAGGGTCCAGTGCTAGAGACGTGCTGGTGACGTTTAGGGTGCAGTGCTGATTACATGCAGGGTCCAGTGCTCGTGACGTACAGGGTCCAGTGCTGGTGACGTGCAGGGTCCAGTTCTCGAGATGTGCAGGATCCAGTGCTCGAGACGTGCAGGGTGCAGTGCTGGTGATGTGCAGGGTTCAGTGCTGGTATTGTGCAGGGTCCAGTGCTGGTGACGTGCAGGGTCCAGTGCTGCTGAAGTGCAGGGTCCAGTGATCGTGACGTGCACTGTCCAGTGCTCGCGACGTGGAAGGTCCAGTGCTCGAGACGTGCAGTGTCCAGTGCTGATGACGTGCTGGTGTCGTGCAGGGTCCAGTGCTGGTGACGTGCAGGGTCCAGTGCTGTTGACCTTCAGGGTCCAGTGCTCGAGACGTGCAGGGTCCAGTCCTGATGACGTGCTGGTGACCTTCAGGGTCCAGGGCTGGTGACGTGCAGGGACCAGTGCTGATGACGTGCAGGGTCCAGTACTCGAGCCGTGCAGAGTTTAGTGCTCGAGACGTGCAGGTTCCAGTGCACATGACGTGCAGGGTCCAGTGCTCAAGACGTGCTGATGTTCAGGGACCAGTGCTGTTGACGTGAAGCGTCCAGTGCTGGTGACGTGCAGGTCCAGTGCTCGTGATGTGCAGGGAAAGTGCTTGTGACGTGCAGGGCCCAGTGCACGAGACGTGAGGGTCCAGTGCTGGTCACGTGCAGGGTCCAGTGCTCGTGACGTGCAGGGTCCAGTGCAGGTGAGGTGCAGGGTACAGTGCTGGTGACGTGCAGGGTCCAGTGCTCGAGACGTGCAGGGTCCAGTGCTGGTGACGTGCAGGGTCCAGTGCTGGTGACGTGCAGGGTCCAGTGCTGGTGACGTGCAGGGTCCAGTGTTCGAGACTTGCAGGGTCCAGTGCAGGTGATGTGCAGGGTCCATTGCTCGTGACCTGCAGGGTCCAGTGCTAGAGACTTGCAGGGTGGAGTGCTGTCGACGTGCAGGGTCCAGTGTTCGTGATGTGCAGGGTCCAGTGAAAAGGATGTCAAAGGGTCCAGTGCTGATGACGTGCAGGGACCAGTGCTGATGAAGTGCAGGGTCCAGTGCTCAAGACGTTCTGGTGACGTGCAGGGACCAGTGCTCAAGACGTGCAGTGTCCAGTGCTGATGAAATGCAGGGTCCAGTGCTCGACACATGCTGGTGACGTGTAGGGTCCAGTGCTGATTACATGCAGGGTCCAGTGCTGGTGACGTACAGGGTCCAGTGCTGGTGACGTGCAGGGTCCAGTTCTCGAGACGTGCAGGATCCAGTGCTCGAGACGTGCATCGTCCAGTGCTGGTGATGTGCAGGGTCCAGTGCTGGTATTGTACAGGGTCCAGTGCTCGTGACGTGCAGGGTAGAGTGCTGCTGAAGTGCAGGGTCCAATGATCGTGACGTGCAAGGTCCAGTGCTCGAGACGTGCAGGGTCCAGTGCTGGTGACGTGCACGGTCCAGTGCTCGTGACGTGCATGGTCCAGTTTTCGAGACGTGCTGGTGACGTGCAGGGTCTAGTGCTGATGACGTGCAGGGTAGAGTGCTGTTGACGTTGGGTTCAGTGACCTGCAGGGTCCAATGCTAGAGACGTGCTGGGGTGCAGGGTCCAGTGCTGATTACGTGTGGGTCCAGTGCTTGTGATGTGCAGGGTCCAGTGCTCGTGATGTCAGGGTCCAGTGCTGATGACGTGCAGGGGTCCAGTGCAGGATGATGTGCAGGGTCCAGTGCTGTCGACGTGCCGGGTCCAGTGCTGGTGATGCAGGGTCCAGTGCTGGTGACGTGACGGGGTCAGTGCTCAAGACGTGCTGGTGACTTGCAGGGTCCAGTGCTCGGGGTCCAGTGCTGGTGACGTGCAGGGTCCAGTGCTGTCGACGTGCAGGGTGCAGTGCTCGTGATTCAGGGTCCAGTGCTGGTGACGTGCAGGATTCAGGCTGGTGACGTGCAGGGTCCAGTGCTCAAGACGTAGCGACATGCAGGGTCCAGTGCTCAAGACGTGCAGGGTCCAGTGCTGATGATGGTGCAGGGTCCAGTGCTCGAGACGTGCTGGTGAGGGTATAATCCAGTGCTGATGAAGTGCAGGGTCCAGTGATCGTGACGTGCAAGGTCCAGTGCTCCGAGACGTGCAGGGTCCAGTGCTGGTGACGCGCACGGTCCAGTGCTCGTGACGTGCATGGTCCAGTTTTCGAGACGTGCTGGTGACGTGCAGGGTCAGTGCTGATGACGTGCAGGGTGGAGTGCTGGTGACGTGCAGGGTCCAGTGCTGATGGCGTGCAGGGTCCATGTGCGTCGTGACGCAGGGTCCAGTGCTGGTGACGTGCAGGGTCCAGTGCTCGAGACGTCCAGGGGTCCAGCTCGTCGACGTGCAGGGTGCAGTGCTGTAGGCCGTGCAGGGGTCCAGTGCTGGTGACGTGCAGGGTCCAGTGCTGGTGACGTTCAGGGTCCAGTGCTGATGACGCCCAGGGTCCAGTGCTCTGGTGACGTGCAGGGTAGAGTGCTGCCGACGTGCTGGGTTCCAGTGCAGGTGATGTGCAGGGTCCAGTGTTCGTGACCTGCAGGGGTCCACTGTACTGTCGACGTGCACTGTGCAGTGCTGGTGATGTTCAGGGTCCAGTGCTCTTGACGTGCAGGGGTCCAGTGCTGGTGACGTGCAGGGGTCCAGTTCTCGAGACGTGCAGGGTGAGTGCTGCCGACGGCAGGGTCCAGTGCTCGATGTGCAGGGTCCAGTGCTGATGAAGTGCAGGGTCCAGTGCTCAAGACGTTCTGGTGACGTGCAGGGTCCAGTGCTCGTGAGGTGCAGGGTCCAATGCTGGTGACCTGCAGGGTCCAGTGCTCGAGACATGCAGGGTCCAGTGCTGTCGACAAGGGTCCAGTGCTGGTGACATGCAGGGTCCAGTGCTGGTGACGTGCAGGGTCCAGTTCTGGTGACGTGCAGGGTCCAGTGCTCATGACGTGCAGGGTCCAGTGCAGGTGATGTGCAGGGTACAGTGCTGTCGACGTGTAGGGTCCAGTGCTGGTGACGTGCAGGGTCCAGTGCTCGTGACGTGCAGGGTCCAGTTCTGGAGACGTGCAGGTTCCAGTGCTCGTGACGTGCAGGGTCCAGTGCTGGTGACGTGTAGGGTCCAGTGCTGGTGACGTGCAGGGTCCAGTGCTGGTGACGTGCAGGGTCTGGTGCTGGTGACGTGCAGGGTCCAGTGCTGGTGACGTGCAGGGTCCAGTGCTCGAGACGTGCAGGGTCCAGTGCTGGTGACGTGCAGGGTCCAGTGCTGGTGACGTGTAGTGTCCAGTGCTGGTGACGTGCAGGGTCCAGTGCTGGTGACGTGTAGTGCAGTGTGATGATGCAGGGTACAGTGCTGTCGACGTGTAGGGTGACGTGCAGTGTCCAGTGCTCCAGTGACGTGCAGTGTCCAGTGCTCGTGACGTGCAAGGTCCAGTTCTGGTGACGTGCAGGGTCCAGTGCTGGTGACGTGCAGGGTCCAGTGCTGGTGACGTGCAGGGTCCAGTGCTGGTGACGTGCAAGGTCCAGTGCTCGAGACGTGCAGGGTCCAGTGCTTGTGACGTGCACGGTCCAGTGCTCGTGACGTGCATGGTCCAGTTTTCGAGACGTGCTGGTGACGTGCAGGGTCTAGTGCTGATGACGTGCAGGGTGGAGTGCTGTTGACGTGCAGGGTCCAGTGCTGATGACGTGCAAGGTCCAGTGCTGGTGACGTGCAGGGTCCAGTGCTGGTGACGTGCAGGGTCCAGTTCTCGAGACGCAGGGGGAGTGCTGTCGACGAGGGTCCAGTGCTCGGGATGTGCAGGGTCCAGTGCTGGGGATGAAGGATCCAGTGCTGATATGTTCAGGGACCAGTGCTGATGACGTGCAGGGTCCAGTGCTCAAGACGTTCTGGGATGTGCAGGGTCCAGTGCTCGAGACGTGCAGGGTCCAATGCTGGTGAGCTGCAGGGTCCAGACGTGCATGCAGTGTGAGTGCTGTCGACGTGCAGGACCAGTGCTGATGATGTGCAGGGTCCAGTGGTAGTGACCTGCAGGGTCCAGTTCTGGTCGCACGGTCCAGTGCTCGTGATGCAGGGTCCGGTGCTCGGGATGTCAGGGTCCAGTGCTGATGATGTGCAGGGACCAGTGCTGATGAAGTGCAGGGTCCAGTGCTCAAGACGTTCTGGTGACGTGCAGGGTCCAGTGCTCAAGACGTGCAGGGTCCAGTGCTGGTGACGTGCAGGGTCCAGTGCTCGAGACGTGCTGGTGACGGTAGGGACCAGTGCTGATGAAGTGCAGGGTCCAGTGCTGGTGACGTGCAGGGTCCAGTGCTGGTGACGTGCAGGGTCCAGTGCTGGTGACGTGCAGGGTCCAGTGCTCGTGACGTGCATGGTCCAGTTTTCGAGACGTGCTGGTGACGTGCAGGGTCAGTGCTGATGACGCAGGGTGGAGTGCTGGTGACGTGCAGGGTCTAGTGCTGATGGCTACGCAAGGTCCAGTGCTGGTGACGCAGGGTCCAGTGCTCGTGACGTGCAGGGTCCAGTGCTGACGCCCAGGGTCCAGTGTGTCGGGTCTGTGTGCAGTGCTGGTTACGTTCAGGGTCCAGTGCTGGTGACGTGCAGGATTCAGTGCTGGTGACGCAGGGGTCCAGTGCTGGTGACGTCCAGGGTCCAGTGCTCGAGACGTGCAGGGGAGTGCTGCCGACGTGCAGGCAGTGCAGGTGATGTGCAGGGTCCAGTGTTGGTGACCTGCAGGGTCCAGTACTGTCGACGTGCAGGGCGCAGTGCTGGTGATGTTCAGGGTCCAGTGCTGGTGACGTGCAGGGTCCAGTGCTCGTGACGTGCATGGTCCAGTTCTGGAGACGTGCAGGTTCCAGTGCTCGTGACGTCGGGGTCCAGTGCTGGTGACGTGCAGGGTCCAGTGCTGGTGACGTGCAGGGTCCAGTGCTGGTGACGTGCAGGGTCTGGTGCTGGTGACGTGCAGGGTCCAGTGCTGGTGACGTGCAGGGTCCAGTGCTCGAGACGTGCAGGGTCCAGTGCTGGTGACGTGCAGGGTCCAGTGCTGGTGAGAGTGTCCAGTGCTGGTGACGTGCAGGGTCCAGTGCTGGTGACGCAGGGTCCAGTGCAGGTGATGTGTGCAGGGTACAGTGCTGTCGACGTGCAGGGTCCAGTGCTGGTGACGTGCAGTGTCCAGTGCTCGTGACGTGCAAGGTCCAGTTCTGGTGACGTGCAGGGTCCAGTGCTCGTGACGTGCAGGGTCCAGTGCTGGTGACGTGTAGGGTCCAGTGCTGGTGACGTGCAGGGTCCAGTGCTCGAGACGTGCAGGGTCCAGTGCTGGTGACGTGCAGGGTCCAGTGCTGGTGACGTGCAGGGTCCAGTTTTGGTGATGACGTGCTGGTGACGTGCAGTCCAGTGCTGATGACGTGCAGGGTGGAGTGCTGTTGACGCTGGGTCCAGTGCTGATGACGTGCAGGGTCCAGTGCTCGAGACGTGCTGGTGACGTGCAGGGTCCAGTGCTGGTGATGTGCAGGGTCCAGTGCTCGTGACGTCCAGGGTCCAGTACTGTCGACGTGCACTGTGCAGTGCTGGTTATGTTCAGGGTCCAGTGCTGGTGACGTGCAGGATTCAGTGCTGGTGACGTTCAGGGTCCAGTGCTCGTGACGTCCAGGTCCAGTGCTCGAGACGTGCAGGGGTAGAGTGCTGCCGACGTGCAGGTTCCAGTGCAGGTGATGTGCAGGGTCCAGTGTTCGTGACCTGCAGGGTCCAGTACTGTCGACTGCACTGCCAGTGCTGGTGATGTTCAGGGTCCAGTGCTCTTGAGGTGCAGGGTCCAGTGCTCGTGACCTGCAGGGTCCAGTTCTCGAGACGCAGGGTAGAGTGCTGCCGACGTGCAGGGTCCAGTGCTCGTGATGTGTGCAGGGTCCAGTGCTCAAGACGTTCTGGTGACGTGCAGGGTCCAGTGCTCGAGAGGTGCAGGGTCCAATGCTGGTGACCTGCAGGGTCCAGTGCTCGAGACATGCAGGGTCCAGTGCTGTCGACGTGTAGGGTCCAGTGCTGGTGACATGCAGGGTCCAGTGCTGGTGACGTGCAGGGTCCAGTTCTGGTGACGTGCAGGGTCCAGTGCTCATGACGTGCAGGGTCCAGTGCAGGGATGTGCAGGGTCCAGTGCTGTCGACGTGTGGGGTCCAGTGCTGGTGACGTGCAGGGTCCAGTGCTCGTGACGTGCAGGGTCCAGTTCTGGTGACGTGCAGGGTCCAGTGCTCGTGACGTGCAGGGTCCAGTGCTGGTGACGTGTAGGGTCCAGTGCTGGTGACGTGCAGGGTCCAGTGCTGGTGACGTGCAGGGTCTGGTGCTGGTGACGTGCAGGGTCCAGTGCTGGTGACGTGCAGGGTCCAGTGCTCGACGTGCAGGGTCCAGTGCTGGTGACGTGCAGGGTCCAGTGCTGGTGACGTGTAGTGTCCAGTGCTGGTGACGCAGGGTCCAGTGCTGGTGACGGCAGGGTCCAGTGCTGGTGATGTGCAGGGTCAGTGCTGTCGACGTGCAGGTTCCAGTGCTGATGACGTGCGGTGTCCAGTGCTGTCGACGTGCAGGTCCAGTTCTGGTGACGCAGGGTCCAGTGCTGGTGACGTGCAGGGTCCAGTGCTGGTGACGTAGGGTCCAGTGCTGGAGACGCAAGGTCCAGTGCTCGAGACGTGCAGGGTCCAGTGCTTGTGACGTGCACGGTCCAGTGCTCGTGACGTGCATGGTCCAGTTTTCGAGACGTGCTGGTGACGTGCAGGGTCAGTGCTGATGACGCAGGGTGGAGTGCTGTTGACGTGCTGGGTTCAGTGCTGATGACGTGCAGGGTCCAATGCTCGAGACGTGCTGGACGCGTGCAGGGTCCAGTGCTGATTACGTGCAGGGTCCAGTGCTGATAGCGTGCAAGGTCCAGTGCCGTGACGTTAGGGTCCAGTGCTGGTGACGTGCAGGGTCCAGTGCTCGAGACGTCCAGGGTCCAGTACTGTCGACGTGCACTGTGCAGTGCTGGTTATGTTCAGGGTCCAGTGCTGGTGACGTGCAGGATTCAGTGCTGGTGACGTTCAGGGTCCAGTGCTCGTGACGTCCAGGGTCCAGTGCTCGAGACGTGCAGGGTAGAGTGCTGCCGACGTGCAGGTTCCAGTGCAGGTGATGTGCAGGGTCCAGTGTTCGTGACCTGCAGGGTTGATACTGTCGACGCACTGCGCAGTGCTGGTGATGTTCAGGGTCCAGTGCTCTTGACGTGCAGGGTCCAGTGCTCGTGACGTGCAGGGTCCAGTTCTCGAGACGTGCAGGGTAGAGTGCTGCCGACGTGCAGGGTCCAGTGCTCGTGATGTGCAGGGTCCAGTGCTGATGAAGTGCAGGGTCCAGTGCTCAAGACGTTCTGGTGACGTGCAGGGTCCAGTGCTCGAGGTGCAGGGTCCAATGCTGGTGACCTGCAGGGTCCAGTGCTCGAGACATGCAGGGTCCAGTGCTGTCGACGTGCAGGGTCCAGTGCTGGTGACATGCAGGGTCCAGTGCTGGTGACGTGCAGGGTCCAGTTCTGGTGACGTGCAGGGTCCAGTGCTCATGACGTGCAGGGTCCAGTGCAGGTGATGTGCAGGGTACAGTGCTGTCGACGTGTAGGGTCCAGTGCTGGTGACGTGCAGTGTCCAGTGCTCGTGACGTGCAGGGGTCAGTTCTGGTGACGTGCAGGTTCCAGTGCTCTCGTGACGTGCAGGGGTCCAGTGCTGGTGACGTGTGGGGTCCAGTGCTGGTGACGTGCAGGGGTCCAGTGCTGGTGACGTGCAGGGTCTGGTGCTGGTGACGTGGGGTCCAGTGCTGGTGACGTGCAGGGTCCAGTGCTCGAGACGTGCAGGGTCCAGTGCTGGTGACGTGCAGGGTCCAGTGCTGGTGACGTGCAGGGTCCAGTGCTGGTGACGTGCAGGGTCCAGTGCTGGTGACGTGCAGGGTCCAGTGCAGGTGACGTGCAGGGTCCAGTGCTGTCGACGTAGGGTCTGGTGCTGGTGACGTGCAGGGTCCAGTGCTCGTGACGTGCAAGGTCCAGTTCTGGTGACGTGCAGGGTCCAGTGCTCGTGACGTGCAGGGTCCAGTGCTGGTGACGTGTAGTGTCCAGTGCTGGTGACGTGCAGGGTCCAGTGCTGGTGACGTGTAGTGTCCAGTTTGCAGGTGACGTGCGGGGAACAGTGCTGTCGACGCGTGGTCCAGGTGATGTGCAGTGTGCAGTGCTCGTGACGTGCAAGGTCCAGTGCTGTGTGACGTGCAGGGTCCAGTGCTCGATGCAGGGTCCAGTGCTGGTGACGCAGGGTCCAGTGCTGATGACGTGCAGGGTCCAGTGCTGATGACGTGCAGGGTCCAGTGCTGATGACGTGCAGGGTCCAGTGCTCGAGACGTGCATGGTCCAGTTTTGGAGACAGTGCTGCTGACGTGCAGGGTCCAGTGCTGATGACGTGCACCCCAGTGCTCGTGACGTGCTGGGTCCAGTGCTGATGACGTGCAGGGGTCCAATCCACGTGCTGGTGACGTGCAGGGTCCAGTGCTGAGGCGTGCAGGGTCCAGTGCTGATTTGTTCAGGGTCCAGTGCTGGACGTGCAGGGTCCAGTGCTGGTGATGCGCAGGGTCCAGTGCTCGTGACGTCAGGGTCCAGTACTGTCGACGCACTGTGCAGTGCTGGTGATGTTCAGGGTCCAGTGCTGGTGACGTGCAGGGTCCAGTGATGTGCAGGGGTCCAGTGTTCGTGACCTCGGGTCCAGTACTGTCGACGCACTGCTGCAGTGCTGGTGATGTTCAGGGTCCAGTGCTCTTGACATGCAGGGTCAGTGCTGTTGACGCTGGTGACGTGCAGGGTCCAGTTCTGGAGACGTGCAGGGTCCAGTGCTGACCGACGTCCAGGGTCCAGTGCTCGTGATGTGCATGGTCGAGTGCTCAAGACGTTCTGGTGACGTGCAGGGTCCAGTGCTCGCCGGTGCACGTTCTGGTGACCTGCAGGGTCCAGTGCTCCGACATGCAGGGTCCAGCTGGACGTGCAGGGTCCAGTGCTGGTGACATGCAGGGTCCAGTGCTGGTGACATGCAGGGTCCAGTGCTGTGACGCAGGGTCCAGTGCTCGTGACGCAGGGTCCAGTGCTGGTGACATGCAGGGTCCAGTGCTGGTGACGTGCAGGGTCCAGTTCTGGTGACGTGCAGGGTCCAGTGCTCGTGAGTTGCAGGGTCCAGTGCTGGTGACGTGCAGGGTCCAGTGCTGGTGACGTAGGGTCCAGTGCTGGTGACGTGCAGGGTCCAGTGCTCGTGACGATGCAGGGTCCAGTTCTGGTGACGTGCAGGGGTGCTCGGTGCGGTAGTGTCAGTGCTGACGTGCAGGGTCCAGTGCTGGTGACGCTAGGGTCCAGTGCTGGTGACGTGCAGGGTCCAGTGCTGGTGACGTGCAGGGTCTGGTGCTGGTGACGTGCAGGGTCAGTGCTGGTGACGTCCAGGTCCAGTGCTCGAGACGCAGGGTCCAGTGCTGGTGACGTGCACGGTCCAGTGCGTCGTGACGTGCAGGTGCATGGTCCAGTTTTCGAGACGTGCTGGTGACGTGCAGGGTCCAGTGCTGATGACGTGCAGGGTCCAGTGCTGTTGACGTGCAGGGTTCAGTGCTGATGACGTGCAGGGTCCAATGCTCGAGACGTGCTGGTGACGTGCAGGGTCCAGTGCTGATTACGTGCAGGGCAGTGCTGATGGATGTTCAGGTCCAGTGCTCGTGACGTGCAGGGTCCAGTGCTGGTGACGTGCAGGGTCCAGTGCTCGAGACGTCAGGGTCCAGTACTGTCGACGTGCAGGGTCCAGTGCTGGTTATGTTCAGGGGTCAGTGCTGGTGACGTGCAGGATTCAGTGCTGGTGACGTTCAGGGTCCAGTGCTCGTGACGTCAGGGTCAGTGCTCGAACGTGCGACCCGCAGTGCTCCGACGTGCAGGGTTCCAGTGCAGGTGATGTGCAGGGTCCAGTGTTCGTGATCTGCAGGGTCCAGCTGTCGACGTGCTGCGCAGTGCTGGTGATGTTCAGGGTCCAGTGCTCTTGACGTGCAGGGGTCCAGTGCTCGTGACGTGCAGGGTCCAGTTCTGGAGACGTGCAAAACCAGTGCTGCCGACGTGCATGGGTCCAGTGCTCGTGATGTGCAGGGTCCAGTGCTGATGAAGTGCAGGGTCCAGTGCTCAGTCCAGTTCTGGTGACGTGCAGGGGTCCAGTGCTCGAGAGGTGCAGGGTCCAATGCTGGTGACCTGCAGGGTCCAGTGCTCCGAGACATGCAGGGTCCAGTGCTGTCGACGTGTGACGGGTCCAGTGCTGGTGACATGGGGTCAGTGCTGGTGACGTGCAGGGTCAGTTCTGGTGACGATGCAGGGGTCCAGTGCTCATGACGTGCAGGGTCCAGTGCTGGTGATGTGCAGGGTACAGTGCTGATCCGACGTGTAGGGTCAGTGCTGGTGACGTGCAGTGTCCAGTGCTCGTGACGTTGGTGGTAGGGTTCTGGTGACGTGCAGGGTCCAGTGCTCATGACGTGCAGGGGTCCAGTGCTGGTGACGTGTAGGGTCCAGTGCTGGTGACGGTGCAGGGTCCAGTGCTGGTGATGCAGGGTCTGGTGCTGGTGACGTGCAGGGTCCAGTGCTGGTGACGTGCAGGGTCCAGTGCTCGAGACGTGCTCAGGTCCAGTGCTGGTGACGTGCAGGGTCCAGTGCTGGTGACGTGCAGGGTCCAGTGCTGGTGACGTGCAGGGTCCAGTGCTGGTGACGTAGGTCAGTGCTGGTGATGTGCAGGGTCAGTGCTGTCGACGTGCAGGTCCAGTGCTGGTGACGTGCAGGGTCCAGTGCTGGTGACGTGACCCAGGTCCAGTGCTGGTGACGTGCAGGGTCCAGTGCTCGTGACGTGCATGGGGTCCCAGTGCTGGTGACGTCCCAGGGTCCAGTGCTGGTGACGTGCAGGGTCCAGTGCTGATGACGTGCAGGTGTCAGTGCTTGTGATGTGTGGGTCCAGTGCTCACGTGCATGGTCCAGTCGAGTGTGCAGTGCTGGTGACGTGCAGGGTCCAGTGCTGATGACGTGCAGGGGTCCAGTGCTCGTGACGTGCAGGGTCCAGTGCTGGTGACGCGGGTGTGGAGACGTGCTGGTCCGTGCAGGGGTCCAGTGCTCCAGTGCAGGGGTCCAGTGCTGGTCCAGTTGCAGGTCCAGTGCTCGTGACGTGCAGGGTCCAGTGCTGGTGAGGCAGGGGTCCAATGCAACAGGGACGTGCAGGGTAGAGACGCTGATGACGTGCAGGGTCCAGTGCTGGTGATGTTCAGGGTTCAGTGCTGATGACGTGCAGGGTCCAGCGCGTCGGGACGTGCTGGTGACGTGCAGGGTCCAGTGCTGATGACGTGCAGGGTCCAGTGCTGATGACGTGGATCCAGTGTCCAGTGCTCGTGACGTGCAGGGTTCAGTGCTGGTGATGCAGGGTCCAGTGCTGGTGACGTGCAGGGTCCAGTACTGTGACGTGCAGGGTCCAGTGCTGGTGATGTTCAGGGTCCAGTGCTGGTGACGTGCAGGGTCCAGTGCTAGGTGACGTGCAGGGTCCAGTGCTCGTGACGTGCAGGGTCCCAGTACTGTCGACGTGCAGGGTCCAGTGCTCGTGATGTGCAGGGTCCAGTGCTGATGACGTGCAGGGTCCAGTGCTCGTGACGTGCTGGGGTCCAGTTCTCGGGACGTGCAGGGTGGCAGGCTGTGACGTGCAGGGTCAGTGCTCGTGACCTGCAGGGTCAGTGCTCGAGACGTGCTGGTGACGTGCAGGGTCCAGTGCTGGTGACGTGCAGGGTCAGTGCTGGTGACGTGCAGGGTCCAGTGCTCGTGACGTGCAGGGTCCAGTGCTGGTGACGTGCAGGGTCAGTGCTGGTGACGTCCAGGGTCCAGTGCTGGTGACGTGCAGTGTCCAGTGCTGGTGACGTGCAGGGTCCAGTGCTGGTGACGTGCAGGGTCCAGTGCTGGTGACGTGCAGGGTCCAGTGCTCGTGACGTGCAGGGTCCAGTGCTGGTGACGTGCAGGGTCCAGTGCTGGTGACGTGCAGGGTCCAGTGCTGGTGACGTGCAGGGTCCAGTGCTGGTGACGTGCAGGGTCCAGTGCTGGTGACGTGCAGGGTCCAGTGCTGGTGACGTGCAGGGTCCAGTGCTCGTGACGTGACGTGCAGGGTCAGTGCTGGTGACGTGCAGGGTCCAGTGCTGATGACGTGCAGGGTGGAGTGCTGGTGACGTGCAGGGTCCAGTGCTGTGATGACGTGCAGGGTGACGTGCTGGTGACGTGCAGGGTCAGTGCTGGTGACGTGCAGGGTCCAGTGCTGATGACGTGCAGGGTCCAGTGCTGGTGACGTGCAGGGTCCAGTGCTGGTGACGTGCAGGGTCCAGTGCTGTCGACGTGCAGGGTCCAGTGCTCGTGACCTTGGGGTCCAGTGCTGGTGATGTTCAGGGTCCAGTGCTGGTGACGTGCAGGTCAGTGCTGGTGACGTTCAGGGGTCCAGTGCTGGTGACGTGCAGGGTCAGTGCTCGTGAGGGGTCCAGTGCTCGAGAGTGCTGGTGACGTGCAGGGTCCAGTGCTGGTGACGGCAGGGTCCAGTGCTCGTGACGTGCAGGGTCCAGTGCTGGTGACGTGCAGGGTCAGTGCTGGTGACGTGCAGGGGTCCAGTGCTCTTGACGTGCAGGGTCCAGGACTGATGATGGGGTCCAGTGCTGGAGACGTTCAGGGTCCAGTGCTGCCGACGTGCAGGTTCAGTGCTGGTGACGTTCAGGGTCCAGTGCTGGTGACGTGCAGGGTCCAGTGCTCCAGCGTGCAGGGTCCAGTGCTGGTGACGTGCAGGGTCCAGTGCAGGTGATGTGCGGGGTCCAGTGCTGGTGACCTGCAGGGGTCCAGTGCTGGTGACGTGCAGGGTCCAGTGCTCGTGACGTGCAGGGTCCAGTGCTGGTGACGTGCAGGGTCCAGTGCTGGTGACGTGCAGGGTCCAGTTCTCGAGACGTGCAGGGTCCAGTGCTGGTGATGCAGGGTCCAGTGCTGGTGATGTGCAGGGGTCAGTGCTGATGATGTGCAGGGTCCAGTGCTCCAGTGCTGGTGACGTGCAGGGTCAGTGCTCGTGACGTGCAGGGTCCAGTGCTGGTGACGTGCAGGGTCCAGTGCTCGTGACGTGCAGGGGTCAGTTCTGGTGACGTGCAGGGTCCAGTGCTGGTGACATGCAGGGTCCAGTGCTGGTGACATGCAGGGTCCAGTGCTGGTGAATGCAGGGTCCAGTGCTCGTGACGTGCAGGGGTCCAGTGCTCGCTGATGTGCAGGGTCCAGTGCTGGTGACGCGGCAGGGTCCAGTGCTGGTGACGTGTAGGGTGTCAGTGCTGGTGACGTGCAGGGGTCCAGTGCTGGTGACGACAGGGTCCAGTGCTGGTGATGTGCAGGGTCAGTGCTGATGACGTGCAGGGTCCAGTGCTGGTGACGTGCAGGTCCAGTGCTGGTGACGTGCAGGTCCAGTGCTGGTGACGTGCAGGGTCCAGTGCTGGTGACGTGCAGGGTCCAGTGCTGGCGTGCAGGGTCCAGTGCTGGTGACGTGCAGGGTCAGTGCTGGTGACGTCCAGTGTCCAGTGCTGGTGACGTGCAGGGTCCAGTGCTGGTGACGTGTAGTGTCCAGTGCTGGTGATGTGCAGGGTACAGTGCTGTCGACGTGTAGGGTCCAGTGCTGGTGACGTGCAGTGTCCAGTGCTCGTGACGTGCAGGTCAGGTTCTGGTGACGTGCAGGGTCCAGTGCTCGTGACGTGCGGGGTCCAGTGCTGGTGACGTGTAGGGTCCAGTGCTGGTGATACCCAGGTCCAGTGCTCGAGACGTGCAGGGTCCAGTGCTTGTGACGTGCAGGGTCCAGTGCTCGTGACGTGCATGGTCCAATTTTCGAGACGTGCTGGTGGATGCAGGGTCTAGTGCTGATGACGTGCAGGTCCAGTGCTGTTGACGTGCTGGGTTCAGTGCTCGAGAGGTGCAGGGTCCAATGCTCGAGACGTGCTGGTGACGTGCAGGGTCCAGTGCTGATTACGTGCAGGGTCCAGTGCTGATGGCGTGCAGGTCCAGTGCTCGTGACGTGCAGGGTCCAGTGCTGGTGACGTGCAGGGGTCAGTGCTCGAGACGTCAGGGTCCAGTACTGTCGACGCCCAGCTGTGCGGTGCTGGTCCATGTTCAGGGTCCAGTGCTGTTGACGTGCAGGTTCAGTGCTGGTGACGTTCAGGGGTCCAGTGCTCGTGACGTCCAGGGTCCAGTGCTCGGACGTGCAGGGTCCAGTGCTGGTGACGTGCAGGTTCCAGTGCTGGTGACGTGCGGGGTCCAGTGCTCGTGACCTGCAGGGTCCAGTGCTCGACGTGCACTGTCCAGTGCTGGTGACGTTCAGGGTCCAGTGCTCGCTGACGTGCGGGGTCCAGTGCTGGTGACGTGCAGGGGTCCAGTGCTCGAGACGTGCAGGGTCCCAGTGCTGGTGACGTGCAGGGTCCAGTGCTCGTGATGTGCAGGGTCAGTGCTGATGAGGTGCAGGGTCCAGTGCTCGATGCACGTTCTGGTGACGTGCAGGGTCCAGTGCTCGTGAGGTGCAGGGTCCAGTGCTGGTGACGTGCAGGGTCCAGTGCTGGTGACATGCAGGGTCCAGTGCTGTCGATATGTAGGGTCCAGTGCTGGTGACGCAGGGGTCCAGTGCTTGTGACGTGCAGGGTCCAGTTCTGGTGACGTGCAGGGGTCCAGTGCTCATGACGTGCAGGGTGAGTGCAGGTGATGTGCGCAGGGTACAGTGCTGATGACGTGTAGGGTCCAGTGCTGGTGACGTGCAGGGTCCAGTGCTCGTGACGTGCAGGGGTCCAGTTCTGGTGACGTGCAGGGTCCAGTGCTGATGGCGTGCAGGGTCCAGTGCTGGTGACGTAGGGTCCAGTGCTGGTGACGTGCAGGGGTCCAGTGCTGGTGACGTGCAGGGTCCAGTGCTGGTGACGTGCAGGGTCCAGTGCTGGTGACGTGCAGGTCCAGTGCTGGTGACGTGCAGGGTCCAGTGCTGGTGACGTGCAGGGTCCAGTGCTGGTGACGTCCAGGGTCCAGTGCTGGTGACGTGCAGGGTAGAGTGCTGGTCGACGTGCAGGGTCCAGTGCTGGTGATGTGCAGGGTCCAGTGTTCGTGGGGACGTGCAGGGTCCAGTGTCAGTGGTGACGTGCAGGGTCAGTGCTGGTGATGTTCAGGGTCCACGTGTGCTGTGGTGACGTGTAGGGTCCAGTGCTGGTGACGTGCAGGGTCCAGTGCTGGTGACGTGCAGGGTCCAGTGCTTGTGACGTGCAGGGTCCAGTGCAGGTGACGTGCAGTCCAGTTTTCCAGTGCTGGTGACGTGCAGGGGTCCAGTGCTGATGACGTGCAGGGTCCAGTGCTGTTGACGTGCAGGGTCAGTGCTGGTGATGTGCAGGGTCAAGGGTCGAGACGTGCTGGTGACGTGCAGGGTCCAGTGCTGATGACGTGCAGGGTCCAGTGCTGATGACGTGCAGGTCCAGTGCTCGTGACGTGCAGGGTCCAGTGCTGGTGACATGCAGGGTCCAGTGCTCAAGACGTGCAGGGTCCAGTGCTGACTGCAGGACGTGCACTAGAGCAGTGCTGGTGACGTTTAGGGTCCAGTGCTGATTACATGCAGGGTCCAGTGCTCGTGACGTTCAGGTCCAGTGCTGGTGACGTGCAGGGTCCAGTGCTCGTGACGTGCAGGATCCAGTGCTCGAGACGTGCAGGGTGCAGTGCTGGTGATGTGCAGGGTTCAGTGCTGGTATTGTGCTGGGTCCAGTGCTGGTGACGTGCAGGGTCCAGTGCTGCTGAAGTGCAGGGTCCAGTGATCGTGACGTGCAGGGTCCAGTGCTCGCGACGTGGAAAGGTCCAGTGCTCGAGACGTGCAGGGTCCAGTGCTGATGTGCAGGGTCCAGTGCCAGTGACGTGCTGGGGTCCAGTGCTGATGACCAGGGGTCCAGTGCAGACGCTCTGGAGACGTGCAGGGTCCAGTCCTGATGCACGTGCTGGTGACCTTCAGGGTCCAGGGCTGGTGACATGCAGGGACCAGTGCTGATGACGTGCAGGGTCCAGTACTGGAGCCGTAGGGTTTAGTGCTGATGACGTGCAGGGTTCCAGTGCACATGACGTGCAGGGTCCAGTGCTCAAGACGTGCTGATGTTCAGGGACCAGTGCTGTTGACGTGAGCGTCCAGTGCTGGTGACGTTACAGGGTCTAGTGCTCGTGATGTGCAGGGAAAAGTGCTTTGTGACGTGGGGCCCAGGAGACGAGGGTCAGTGCTGGAGACGTGCAGGGTCCAGTGCTCGTGATGTGCAGGGTCCAGTGCAGGTGAGGTGCAGGGTACAGTGCTGGTGACGTGCAGGGTCCAGTGCTGGTGACGTGCAGGGTCCAGTGCTCGTGACGTGCAGGGTCCAGTGCTCGAGACGTGCAGGGTTTGTCCAGTGCTCGAGACGTGCAGGGTCCAGTGCTGATGACGTGCTGGGGTCAGTGCAGGGTCCAGTGCTGGTGACGTGCAGGGTCCAGTGCTGTTGACCTGCTGGGTCCAGTGCTAGAGACGTGCAGGGTCCTGATGAGTGCTGGTGACCTTCAGGGTCCAGGGGCTGGTGACGTGCAGGGACCAGTGTTTGAGACTTGCAGGGTCCAGTGCTGATGTGCAGGTTCCAGTGCTCGTGACCTGCAGGTTCCAGTGCACAAGACGTGCAGGGTGGACCAGTGCTCAAGACGTGCTGATGTTCAGGGTCCAGTGCTGTTGAAGCGTGTGCTATTGACGTGGGTCCAGTGCTCGGGATGTCAAGGGTCCAGTGCTGATGACGTGCAGGGGTCCAGTGCTGGTCAAGTGCAGGGTCCAGTGCGTGACAAGACGTTCTGGTGAGGTGCAGGGTCCATTGCTGGAGACGTGCAGGGTCCAGTGCTCGAGATGCAGGGTCCAGTGACGTGCGACATGTGCTGGTGACGTGCAGGGTCCATTGCTGATTACATGCAGGATCCAGTGTTCGAGACGTGCAGGGTCAGTGCTGGTGATGTGCAGGGTCCAGTTCTGGTGACCTGCGGGGTCCAGTGCTGGTGACTTGCAGGGTCAGTGCTGGTGACGTGCAGGGTCTAGTGTTCGTGATGTGCAAAGTGCTTGTCCAGGGGCCCAGTGCTGATGACGTGCAGGGACCAGTGGTGATGACGGGTCCAGTGCTCAAGGTGATTTCTGGTGACTGATGACGTGCTGGGTCCAGTGCTGATGACGCGCGGGGTCCAGTGCTCGTGACGTGCTGGGTCCAGCTGTCGAGTCCTTGCTGATTACGTGCAGGGTCCAGTGCTGATGACATGCAGGGTCCAGTGCTGGTGACGTGCAGGGTCCAGTGCTGGTGATGTGCAGGGTCCAGTGCTTGAGACGTGCAGGGGTCCAGTCCTGATGATGGTGACCTTCAGGGTCCATTGCTGGTGACGGCAGGGTCCAGTGCTCGTGACGTGCAGGGTCCAGTGCTGCTGAAGTGCAGGGTGGTGCTCGTGACGTGCAGGGTCCAGTGCTGGTGACGTGCAGGGTCCAGTGTTCGTGACCTGCAGGGTCCAGTTTACTGTCGACGTGCTGGTGACGTGCAGGTGCTGTGCTGATGTTCTGGGTCAGTGCTGGTGACGTGCAGGGTTCAGTGCTCGTGACGTGCAGGGTAAAATCCAGTTCTCGTGACGTGCAGGGTCCAGTGCTGAGACGTGCAGGGTCCAGTGCTCGTGACGCAGGGTCCAGTGCTCGTGACGTGCAGGGTCCAGTGCTCAAGACGTTCAGGGGTACGTGCAGGCGTGCAGGGTCCATGTTCATGACGTGCAGGGTCCAGTGCTGGTGACGTGCAGGGTCCAGTGCTCGTGACGTACAGGGTCCAGTGCTGGTGACTTGCAGGGTACAGTGCTGGTGACGTGCAGGGTCCAGTGCTCGAGACGTGCAGGGGGTCCAGTGCTGGTGATGTGCAGGGTCCAGTGCTGGTGACGTGGGGTTCAGTGCTGGTGATGTGCAGGGTCCAGTGCTGACGTCAGGGTCCGGACATGCAGGGGTCCAGTGCTCGTGACGTGCAGGGTCCAGTGCTCGTGACCTGCAGGGTCCAGTGCTGTGACGTGCACGTGCAGGGTCCAATGTTCAGGACCAGTGCTGGTGGGTCCAGTGCTCGTGGTAGTGACGTGGGTCCAGTTCTGCTGACGTGCCGGGTCCAGTGCTGGTGACGTGCAGGGTCCAGTGCTCGGGATGTGCAGGGTCCAGTGCTGATGGATGCAGGGATCCAGTGCTGAAGACCAGCAGGGTCCAGTGCTGATGACGTGCAGTGTCATGTGCTCGATGGACGTGCTGGTGATGTGCAGGGTCCAGTGCTGGTGATGATGCAGGGTCCAGTGCTGGTGACCTTCAGGGTCCAGACATGCAGTGCTGGAGACGTGCAGGGTCCAGTGCTGATGACGTGCAGTGGTGACCTTCAGGGTCCAGGTGCTGGTGACATGCAGTGGTCCAGTGCTGATGACGGGATGCAGGGTCGGTGCTGGTGACGCAGGGTGGCTCCAGTGCTGATGACGTGCAGGGTCCAGTGCTGACGTGCTGGTGACGTGCAGGGTCCTGGTGCTGGTGACGTGCAGGGTCCAGTGCTGGTGGCGTGCAGGGTCCAGTGCTCGTGACGTGCAGGGTCCAGTGCTGGTGACGTGCAGGGTCCAGTGCTCGAGACGTCCAGTGTCCAGTGCTGTCGACGTGCTGGTGTGCAGTGCTGCTGTTGACGTGCAGGGTCCAGTGCTGGTGACGTGCAGGGTCCAGTGCTGGTGACGTTCAGGGTCCAGTGCTGTGACGTGCAGGGTCCAGTGCTCGATGACGTGCAGGTCCAGTGCTCGTGACGTGCAGGGTCCAGTGCAGGTGATGCAGGGTCCAGTGCTCGTGACGTCAGGGTCCAGTAATGATGTCGTGCACTGGGCAGTGCTGGTGATGTTCAGGGTCCAGTGCTGGTGACGTGCAGGATTCAGTGCTGGTGACGTTCGGTCAGTGACGTGACGCAGGGTCCAGTGCTCAAGACGCAGGGTAGAGTGCTGATGACGTGCAGGTTCAGTGCAGGTGACGTGCAGGGGTCCAGGTTTGACCTGCGGGATGAACTGTCGACGGGTCCAGTGCTGTGGGGTTCGGGGTCCAGTGCTCGTGACGTGCAGGGTCCAGTGCTCGTGACGTGCAGGCAGTTCTCAAGACGTGCCAGGTTCTCGAGATGTGCAGGGTCCAGTGCCTCAGGGAGCTGATGTGCAGGGTCCAGTGCTGACGTTCTGGTGTGTAGGTCCAGTGCTCGGTGTTCTGGTGATTGCAGGGTCCAGTGCTGGTGACGTGGTGGGTCCAGTGCTGCTGATGCAGGGTACAGTGCTGTCGACATGTAGGGTCCAGTGCTGGTGACGTGCAGGGTCCAGTGCTCGTGACGTGCAGGGTCCAGTGCTCATGCGTGCAGGGGTGGTGCAGTGCAGGGTCGCTGTCGTGTAGGGTCCGTGCTGGTGACGTGCAGTGCACAGTGCTCGTGACGTGCAGGGTCCAGTTCTGGTGACGTGCAGGGGTCCAGTGCTCGTGACGCAGGGTCCAGTGCTCGTGCCGTGCGGGGTAGAGTGCTGGTGACGTGCAGGACCAGTGCTGATGACGTGCAGGGTACAGTGCTCGGACGTGCAGGGGTCCGGTGCTCGAGACATGCAGTGACCAGTGCTCGTGACGTGCAGGGCCAGTGCTGATGAAGTGCAGGGTCCAGTGCTGATGACGTGCAGGTTGGTTCTGATGAAGTGCAGGTCCAGTGCTCAAGACGTGCTGCTCGGGATGTCAAGGGTCCAGTGCTGGTGACATGCAGGGTCCAGTGCTGATGACGTGCAGGGTCCAGTGCTCGAGACGTGGTGACGTGTAGGGACCCAGTGCTCAAGACGTGCAGGGTCCAGTGCTGATGGTGCAGGGTCCAGTGCTCGGGTCCGTGCTGGTGACGTGCAGGGTCCAGTGCTGATTACGTGCAAGGGGTCCAGTGCCGTGACGCGGCGGAAGCGTCAGTGCTGGTGACGTGCGGGGTCCAGTGCTGGTGACGTGCAGGGTCCAGTGCTCGTGACGTGCATGGGTTCCCAGTGCTGATGACGTGCAGGGTCCAGTGCTGATGACGTGCAGGGTGCAGTGACGTGAAGTGCAGGGTCCAGTGCTGATGACGTACGCAATGGTCCAGTGCTGGTGACGTGCAGGGTCCAGTGCTCGTGATGCAGGGGTCCAGTGCTGGTGACGTGCAGGGTCCAGTGCTCGAGACGTGCAGGGTCCAGTGCTCGACGTGCAGGGTCCAGTGCTGGAGGACGTCAGGTCCAGTGCTGGTGACGTGCACTGTGCAGTGCTGGTGACGTTCAGGGTCCAGTGCTGGTGACGTGCAGGGTCCAGTGCTGGAGACGCAGGGTAGAGTGCTCGCCGACGTGCAGGTTCCAGTGCAGGTGACGTGCAGGGTCCAGTGTTCGTGACGTGCAGGGTCCAGTGCTGGTGACGTGCAGGGTCCAGTGTTCGTGACCTGAGGGGTCCAGGTGTCCTGACTGCGCAGTCCGTGATGTTCAGGGGTCAGTGCTCCTGACGTGCGGGTCAGTGCTCGTGACGTGCAGGGTCCAGTTCTCGAGACGTGCAGGGGTGAAGTGCTGCCGACGTGTTGGTCCTGCTCAGGATCTAGTCCCAGTGATGATGAAGTGGGGTCCAGTGCTGACGTTGATGTGCGGGGTCCAGTGCTCGCGGGTGCAGGGTCCTGGTGACCTGCAGGGTCCAGTGCTGGTGACATGCAGGGGTCCAGTGCTGTCGACGTGCAGGGTCCAGTGCTGGTGACGTGCGGGGTCCAGTGCTCATGACGCAGGGGTCCTGTGCAGGTGATGCAGGGCACAGTGCTGTCGACGTGTAGGGGTCCAGTGCTGGTGACGTGCAGGGTCCAGTGCTCGTGACGTGCAGGGTCCAGTTCTGGTGACGTGCAGGGTTCAGTGCTCCGTGACGTGCGGGGTCCAGTGCGGGTGATGTGCAGTGTACAGTGCTGGTGACATGCGGTCCAGTGCTGGTGACGTGCAGGGTCCAGTGCTCGAGACGTGCAGGGTCCAGTGCTGGTGACGTAGGGTCAGTGCTGGTGACGTGCAGGGTCCAGTGCTGGTGACGTGCAGGGTCTGGTGCTGGTGACGTGCAGGGTCCAGTGCTGGTGACGTGCAGGGTCCAGTGCTGGTGACGTGCGGGTCCAGTGCTGGTGACGTGGTGTCCAGTGCTGGTGACGTGCAGGGTCAGTGCTGGTGACGCGGGGTCCAGTGTTCGAGACTTGCAGGTTCCAGTGCCAGAGCAGGGCAGGTCCTGTGGGCGACGCAGGGTCCAGGGCTCGTGATGCAGGGTCCGGTGCTCCGGGATGTCAAGGGTCCAGTGCTGATGACATGCGGGGACCAGTGCTGATGAAGTGCAGGGTCCTGTGCTCAAGACGTTCTGGCGACGTGCAGGGTCTAGTGCTCAAGACGTGCAGTGTCCAGTGCTGATAGGGTGCAGGATCCAGTGCTAGAGACGTGCTGGTGACGTTTAGGGTGCAGTGCTGATTACATGCAGGGTCCAGTGCTCGTGACGTTCAGGGGTCCAGTGCTGGTGACGCAGGGACCAGTTCTCGAGATGTGCAGGATCAGTGCTCGAGACGTGCAGGGTGCAGTGCTGGTGATGTGCAGGGTTCAGTGCTGGTGATGTGCAGGGTCCAGTGCTGGTGACGCAGGGGTCCAGTGCTGCTGAAGCGCAGGGTCCAGTGATCGTGACATGCACTGGCCAGTCGCGACGTGGAAGGTCCCAGTGCTCGAGACGTGCAGTGTCCAGTGCTGATGACGTGCTGGTGTCGTGCAGGGTCCAGAGCTGGTGACGTGCAGGGTCCAGTGCTGGTGACCTTCAGGGGTCCAGTGCTCGAGAGTGTGCAGGGTCGAGTCGCTGATGAGGTGCTGGTGACCTTGAGGGTCCAGGGCTGGTGAGGGACCAGGTGCAGGGCTGACGTGCAGGGACCAGTACTGTCGCCGTGCAGGGTCCAGTGCTCGAGCCGTGCAGGTCCAGTCGAGACGGTTTTGGTGCACATGACGTGCAGGGTCCAGTGCTCAAGACGTGCTGATGTTCAGGGACCAGTGCTGTTGATCGAAGCGTCCAGTGCTGGTGACGTGCAGGGTCCCTAGTGCTCGTGATGTGCAGGGAAAGTGCTTGTGACGTGCAGGGCCCAGTGCACGAGACGTGAGGGTCCAGTGCTGGTCACGTGCAGGGTCCAGTGCTCGTGACGTGCAGGGGTCCAGTGCAGGTGAGGTGCGGGTACAGTGCTGGTGACGTGCAGGGTCCAGTGCTCGAGACGTGCAGGGTCCAGTGCTGGTGACGTGCAGGGGTCCAGTGCTGGACGTGCAGGTCCAGTGCTGTGACGTGCAGGGTCCAGTGTTGGAGACTTTGCAGGGTCCAGTGCAGGTGATGTGCAGGTCCAGTGTTCGTGACCTGCAGGGTTAGAGAGTGCTGCGAGACTTGCAGGGTGGAGTGCTGTCGACGTGCAGGTCCAGTGTTCGTGATGTGCAGGGTCCGGTGCTCGGGATGTCAAGGGTCCAGTGCTGATGACGTAGGGACCAGTGCTGATGAAGTGCAGGGTCCAGTGCTCAAGACGTTCTGGTGACGTGCAGGGACCAGTGCTCAAGACGTGCAGTGTCCAGTGCTGATGAAATGCAGGGTCCAGTGCTCGACACATGCTGGTGACGTGTTGGGGTCCAGTGCTGATACACGGCAGGGTCCAGTGTGACGTGCAGGGTCCAGTGTGCTGGTGACGTGCAGGGTCCAGTTCTCGAGATGCAGGATCCAGTGCTCGAGACGTGCATCGTCCAGTGCTGGTGATGGGGTCCATTGCTGGTATTGTACAGGTCCAGTGCTGGTGACGTGCAGGGTGAGTGCTGCCTGAAGTGCAGGGTCCAATGATCGTGACGTGCAAGGTCCAGTGCTCGAGACGTGCAGGGTTCAGTGCTGGTGACGATGCACGGTCCAGTGCCCGTGACGCAGGGTCAGTGTTCGAGACTTGCAGGGTCCAGTGCAGGTGATGTGCAGGGTCCATTGTTCGTGACCTGCAGGGTCCAGTGCTAGAGACTTGCAGGGTGGAGTGCTGTCGACGTGCAGGGTCCAGTGTTCGTGATGATGCAGGGTCCGGTGCTCGGGATGTCAAGGGTCCGGTGCTGATGACGTGCAGGGGACCAGTGCTGATGAAGTGCAGGGTCCAGTGCTCAAGACGTTCTGGTGACGTGCAGGACCAGTGCTCAAGACGTGCAGTGTCCAGTGCTGATGAAATGCAGGGTCCAGTGCTCGACACATGCTGGTGACGTGTAGGGTCCAGTGCTGATTACATACGGGGTCCAGTGCTCGCGAATGCGCATTGGGTCCAGTGCTGGTGACGTGCGGGTCCAGTTCTCGAGACGTGCAGGATCCAGTGCTCGAGACGTGCATCGTCCAGTGCTGGTGATGTGCAGGGGTCCATTGCCGGTATTGTACAGGGTCCAGTGCTCGTGACGTGCAGGGGTAGAGTGCTGCTGAAGTGCAGGGTCCAATGATCGTGATGTGCAGGGTCCAGTGCTCGAGACGTGCAGGTCCAGTGCTGGTGACGTGCACGGTCCAGTGCTCGTGACGTGCATGGTCCAGTTTTCGAGACGTGCTGGTGACGCAGGGGTCCAGTGCTGATGACGTGCAGGGTAGAGTGCTGTTGACGCCTGGGTTCCAGTGCTGATGACGTGCAGGGTCAATGTCGAGACGTGCTGGTGACGTGCAGGGTCCAGTGCTGATTACGTGCAGGGTCAGTGCCAGATGTGCAGGGGTCCAGTGCTCGTGACGTGCAGGGTCCAGCGCTGTAGGCCGTGCAGGGTCCAGTGCAGGCGATGCAGGGTCCAGTGCTGTCGACGTGCGGGTCCAGTGCTGATGACGTGCAGGGTCAGTGCTGGTGACGTGCAGGTCCAGTGCTCAAGACGTGCTGGTGACAGGCGGTCCAGTGCTGGTGACGTGTGGGTCCAGTGCTCGAGACGTGCAGGGTCCAGTACTGTCGACGTGCACTGTGCAGTGCTGGTGATGTTCAGGGTCCAGTGCTGGTGACGTGCAGGATTCAGTGCTGGCGACGTGCAGGGTCCGTGTGCTCGTGAGTCCAGGTCCAGTGCTCGAGACATGCAGAGGTGAAGAGTGCCGCCGTGCAGGGGTCCAGTGCAGGGTCCGGTGTTCGTGACCCGCAGGGTCCAGTACTGTCGACGTGCACTGCGCAGTGCTGGTGATGTTCAAGGGTCCAGTGCTGGTGACGTGCAGGGTCCAGTGCTCGTGACGCAGGGTCCAGTTCTCGAGACGTGCAGGGGTAGAGTGCTGCCGACGTGCGGGTCCAGTGCTCGGGATGTGCAGGGTCCAGTGCTCGGGATGTGAAGGATCCAGTGCTGATAACCAGCAGGGACCAGTGCTGATGAAGTGCAGGGTCCAGTGCTCAAGACGTTCTGGTGATGCAGGGTCCAG
This sequence comes from Huso huso, assembly GCA_036884735.1. Classification (NCBI taxonomy): domain Eukaryota; kingdom Metazoa; phylum Chordata; class Actinopteri; order Acipenseriformes; family Acipenseridae; genus Huso; species Huso huso. The sequence continues at coordinate 151,652 of JAHFZB010000082.1, forward strand.
TGCTCGAGGTTGCAGGGTCCAATGCTGGTGACCTGCGGGGTCCAGTGCTCGAGACATGCAGTGTGAGTGCTGTTGACGTGCAAGGACCAGTGCTGATGGGGTGCAGGGTACAGTGGTAGGTGACGTGCAGGGTCCAGTTCTGGTGAAGTGCACGGTCCAGTGCTCGTGATGTGCAGGGGGTCCGGTGCTCGGGATGTCAAGGGTCCAGTGCTGATGACATGCGGGGACCAGTGCTGATGAAGTGCAGGGTCCAGTGCTCAAGACGTTCTAGCGACACGCAGGGTCCAGTGCTCCAAGACGCAGTGTCCAGTGCTGATGGTGCAGGGTCCAGTGCCTGAGACGTGCTGGTGACGTAGACCAGTGCTGATGAAGGTCCAGTGATAGTGACGCAAGGTCCAGCGCCTCGAGACGCACGGGTCCAGTGCTGGTGACGCACGGTCCAGTGCCTCGTGACGTGCATGGTCCAGCGTTTTCGAGACGTGCTGGTGACGTGCAGGGCCCAGTGCTGATGACGTGCAGGGTAGAGTGCTGGTGACGTGCAGGATCTAGTGCTGATGGCGTGCAAGGTCCAGTGCTCGACGCAGGGTCCCAGTGCCGGTGACGCAGGGGTCCATGCTCGACGTCCAGGGTCCAGTACTGTCAGACGTGCACCGTGCGGTGCTGGTTGTGTTCAGGGTGGCGTTCAGGTCCAGTGCTGGTGACGTTCAGGGTCCAGTGCTCGTGACGTCCAGGGCAGTGCTCGAGACGTTCAGGTCCAGTGCTGCCGTGAGGTTCGTGCCCAGGTCAGTGTTCGTGACCTGCTCGGCAGACGTGCAGGGTAGAGTGCTGCCGACGCAGGGTCCAGTGCAGGTGATGCAGGGTCCATGTTCGCTCAAGACGTTCTGGTGGTGGGTCCAGTGCTCGAGGTGACGCAGGACCTGAGTGCCGTCGAACGTGCGGGGTCCGGTGCTGTCGATGCAGGGTCCAGTGCTACGAAGTGCAGGGTCCAGTGCGCTCAACACGTTCTGGTGACGCAGGGTCCGCGCTCGAGAGGCAGGGTCCACGTTGGTGACCCAGAAAACGGTGCTCGAGCATTACGGTGTGTCCAGTTGTCACGTGAACCAGTGCGCTGCAGGATACGGTGGTCCAGCGCCAGGACGCAGGGTCCAGTGCTCAGGATGTCAAGGGTCCAGTGCTGATGACGCAGGGACCAGTGCTGATGAATGCAGGGTACAGTGCTGTCGACGTTCTGGTCCGTGCAGGGACCAGTGTCCAGTCAAGTGACGCAGGGTCCAGTGCTGGTGACCTGCGTTCCAGTGCTCGTGACGCAGGTCCAGTGCTGGTGACGTAGGGTCCAGTGCTGATTGATGCAGGGTCCAGTGCTGGTGACGCAGGGTCCAGTGCTGGTGACGTGCAGGGTCCAGTGCTGGTGATGTGCAGGTCCAGTGCTCGAGACGTGCTCAAGGTCCAGTGCTGGACATGCAGGGGTCCAGTGCTGGTGACGTGCAGGGTCCAGTGCTCGTGACGTTCAGGGTCCAGTGCTGCGACGTGCAGTGTCCAGTGCAGGTGAGGTGCAGGGCACAGTGCCGGTGACGTGTAGGGTCCAGTGCTGGTGACGTGCACGGTCCAGTGCTCGTGACGTGCATGTCCGCCCTGGTGACGTTCGAGGTCCCAGTGCTGGTGACGCAGGGGTCCAGTGCTGGTGACGTGTAGGGTCCAGTGCTGGTGACGTGCTGGGTCCGGTACTGATGACGTGCAGGGTCCGCGCTGGTGACGTGCACGGTCCAGCTGATGGCGTGCAGGGCCAGCGGTGACAAGGGTCACGTGCTGGTGATGTGCAGGGGGTCAAGTGCTGATGACGTGCAGGGTCAGTGCTGCTGACGTGCAGGGTGCAGTGCTGGATGATGTGCAGGGGTCAGTGCTGTCGAGAGGTCCGTGCTGGTGACGTGCAGGGTCCAGTGCTCTGATTACGTGCAGGGTCCAGTGCTCAAGACAGTGCTGGTGACGTGCAGGGTTCAGTGCTGGTGATGTGCAGGGTCCAGTGTTCGAGACGTGCAGGGTCCAGTACTACGACGCACTGTGCAGTGCTGGTTATGTTCAGGGTCCAGTGCTGGTGACGTGTGATTCAGTGCTGGTGACGTTCAGGTCCAGTGCTCGTGACGTCCGGGGTCCAGTGCTCGAGACATGCAGGGTAGAGTGCCGCCGGATGCAGGTTCCAGTGCAGGTGATGCAGGGTCCAGTTCGTGACCCGCAGGGTCCAGTACTATCGACGTGCACTGCGCAGTGCTGCGGATGTTCAAAGGTCCAGTGCTGACGTGCAGGGTCCAGTGCTCGTGACGTGCAGGGTCCAGTTCTCGAGACGTACAGGTAGAGTGCTGCCGACGCAGTCCAGTGCTCGTGATGTGCAGGGTCCAGTGCTGATGAAGATGCAGGTCCAGTGCTGATGACGTTCAGTGCTCCAAGACGTTGCAGGGTCCAGTGCTCGAGAGGTGCAGGTCCACTGCTGGTGACCTGCAGGGTCCAGTCGAGACATGCAGTGTAGAGTGCTGTCGACGTGCAAGGACCAGTGCTGATGAAGTGGGGTCAAGTGTCGTGATGTGCAGGGTCAGTGCTCGGGTGTAAAGGTCCATTGCTGATGACATGGGGACCAGTGCTGATGAAGTGCAGGTCCAGTGCTCAAGACGTTCATGACATGGGGTCCAGTGCTCAAGACATGCAGGGTCCAGTGCTGGTGACGTGTGGTGGGTCCAGCTGGCGTGGACGCGCAGGTCCATGCGCTGAGGACGCGCAGGGTCCTGCGCTGGGTGACGTGCAGGGTCCAGTGCGCTGCGACATGCAGGGTCCAGCGCCCTTCGAGACGCAGGGTCCAGTGCCAGACGCAGGTCCAGCGCTGGTGACGTGCAGCGTCCAGGCTGGTGACGCAGGTCCAGCTGGTGCGGACGCAGGTCCAGTGTCTCGACTGCAGGTCCAATGCAGATGTTCAGGGTCCATTGCCCGTGACCCGCAGGTCCAGGCCAGAGGGACGCAGGGTCCAGTGCCGTCGACCTGCAGGGTCCAGGCCTGGGTGATGCAGGGTCCGCGCCTCGGGATGTCAAGGGTCCAGCTGATGACATGCAGGACCAGGCTGATGAAGTGCAGGGTCCCAGCTCAAGACGCTCTGGGCGACGCAGGTCCAGTGCCTGGGCATTTGCGTCCAGTGCCGATGAACTGGTGGTGATCCAGTGCCAGAGCAAATACGCAACCCAAAGG